>CAUYQU010093967.1:0-18142 GCA_963574635.1 Cheracebus regulus | reverse complement strand
GGAATCTCCCAGTCTGTGGGCATCAAAAATTCGTCTGCAATTGCGGCATCCACTCGCTCTCTGCGCTTTCACTGGGAGCTACAATCCTGAGCTGCTGCTACACGGCCATCTTGGTTCTCTCTCCGCCGGTGATGAAGTTTTTCTATTTCTTAGTTTTCCTTTGGCTGACGCCCCTTCCCCACAGAGCTGGACCTTCCCGGGTTCGCTGTGCTTGCTGTGAAACTCTCAGTCCTCAGCGCTTCCAATTCCTGTTTTCCTTGTGGGGGTGGGACCAGCCGAGTCGTCCATCCGTATACTCCGGGAAGTGCCGCGCTGGGGCACTGGCAAAACAGCCGCGCCGGCCAAAAGAGTCGCGCTGGTGACCCATGTGGCTCCTCTGCTGGGAATCTCCCGGTCTGTGGGAAACAAAAATTCGTCGGAAAGTGCGGCGTCCACTCGTTCTCTGCGCTTTCACTGGGAGCTACATTCCTGAGCTGTTGTTAATCGGCCATCTTGGATCTCTCTCCTCGAGACACCATTCTATTAATGAGAGACTGGAATTTTTTTCACTGCAGGTACAAGAATTTTCCAAAAGAATAAAAAGGGACTCTCCTTATCATTTGCAAGACAAGAAGCTGGTAATAAATTTGATCCTGTTTTAAAAATCTCGATTAGAGAAGTTGGCTTGGATAAAGACAAATGACTTTATAGTGCCATGTTTTCTTGACAGTGGTGGGAGCAGAAATGTTTTGCTGAAGATTAAACCATCTTTGTTTACAGGGGCTAAAAGAGCACAGAATTCTGTTTCTGTATCTATTTAGCCCTCTTTCCTTCTCAGGGGATCTGTTACTCATGGCTATTACTCCTTGTCAGTTACTCGTAATTAATCTGACACCACAACAGTTTCAAGAGAAGAACCCATATTCAGTTATAAAGGGTGGGCCTGTCCATGGTTGATGGGTTCTAGTGGATTGAGGTTATAAAAATCTCCATTATCTGGAAATTAAATATGACTTTGAATACTCATAAAATCCACCTTGAAACAATATTTTTCAGGTTCAATTATTTTACTTCCACATCCTTGCTAGTTGCTGCATTTAATAAAACCATTAATTTATGTCATCATCACAGCAGCCTTGCTGTCAGTGCCAGGGTCATGGGAAGTGGGGTGGAGCAATGGGATGAGGGCTGAGGCTCAGAGAACCAGAAATATGCTGATGTTGAAGATGTACGTGAGGCTGTTGGCTCATCAACAAGGCAGGAGGTCAAAAGTTCTGACACAGAAACAAGCAAGGTTTAGGGCAGGCTGTCCTTCAGAAACCCAGCAGCATGGACAAAAACTGGGGGACCTACATGCTAAAAGACACAGTTGATTATTCCCTCATTCATCATAGTAATTAAATCATTCATTCTACAAACGTTTGTCAGGCATTTTCTATGTCCTGGACCCTGTATCAAGCACTAAGGATTGAAGATGAAGAAACAATCCTTTTTCAAGTGACTTGTAGTCTCTTAGGAACAATGGACTGGTAAACAGGTAACTAAAATGCAGCTGGAGAGAATGCTGATGGCAGCCTAGAAGAGGCTCACCCTTGCCAGTGAGGGGACATGTCAGAGGCTTCCTGGAAGTCACTTCTGAGCTGGGTGTTACAGGAGGAATAGGGATGAGCTTGGCAGAAGGGGACCAAGGGGTATTCCAGAAAAAGGACACAGCAGGTGCAATGGCACAGGGGTGAGGAAGTGCTGCCAGTGTGAAGAGCTGCGGGCACTGTGATTTACCATATGTGCTTGGGAGCATGCAGTGATGCGGGGGTTGGGGAGGATACAGGAGAGGTGGACAGGGGTACATCATGAAGGCCCTTACGCCATGCCAAGGAGCTTAGATTTCATGCTGAGGCTGACAAATTGGGCAGCATTGAAGGCTTTTTTTGTCGTTTTTTTTTGTTGTTTTGTTTTCTGAGACAGGGTCTCATTCTGTCACCCAGGCTGGAGTGCAGTGGCATGATCTCAGCTCACTGCAACCTCTGCTCCCTGGGTTCAAGTGATTCTCCTGCCTCAGCCTTCCAAGTAGCTGGGATTACAGGTGTGCACCACCACACCTGGTTAAATTTTGTAGTTTTAGTGGAGATCGGGTTTCACCACATTGGCCAGGCTGGTCTCAAACTCCTGATTTCAGGGTGATCCGCCAGCTTCGGCCTCCCAGAGTGTTGGGATTGCAGGTGTGAGCCACCACACCAGGCCTCATTGAAGGTTTTCAAGCTGACAAATGGGAAGCACTGTGGGGGCAAGGCTGAAGGCACAGAGATTGGTTAGGAAGCCAGAATCCAGGTAACAAGTCATGAGTGCCTGAATCAAGGCTGGCAATGAGGAGGGAGATGGGGACAAATCTGGGGGTTTAGGGAGATGGTGGCAGTTGGAAAGGGCTGACTAGAGGAAGGAAAGAGGCTTGGATGAGCTCCAGATTTCTGACTTGGGTAATCAAGCTCAGGAATAAAAGTAGAGGATCCCGTTGAGAATGGGTGTGGAAGGCAGGCAGGAGGCAAGATGTCAAGTTCAGTTTGGGGCATTTTGAGTTTGAGCTACCTTTGGGACATCTAAGTGGAGAGGTCCAGTCGGCAGTTAGACCAGTGGATCTGGCCTACAGAGCTGTTTGGGTGAGAAATGTAGATTTGGACTTAGTTATGGGTTAATGCTCTGGAGTGGATGAGACAGACCAGGCAAAATATGCAGAGTAAGAAATGAAGAGGGTCCAGGAGAGACTGGAGAGAAATGGCAGCTGGGGAGGAGCAGAGGCAGAGAAGCCAAGAGAAAAGAGGGTTTGAAGGAGATGGGAGTGGACCCAAACAAGAAGTGCATTGGATTGGGCAATCCACAGGGTCCTTGGCAAGCCTGGTTTTGAATGAAGTGGTAAACCTGGAAGCCAGATTGCAGGGATTATGGAGTAAACAATAGATAAACAAGATCTCCAGATAGCTAGGATTTCAGAAATTGGAAGAACACAAAATTTTAAAGAGTCAAGCAAAACAGAGAAAACTGGTTCAGGCATGAGCCTTCAG
Organism: Cheracebus regulus; assembly: GCA_963574635.1. NCBI lineage: Eukaryota > Metazoa > Chordata > Mammalia > Primates > Pitheciidae > Cheracebus > Cheracebus regulus. Next base: position 15,107 of record CAUYQU010093967.1, on the reverse strand, counting down.
AAGCCTCGATGTGAGAAGCTGCTTCCTGATGTTACCAGGTATGTGGGGATCCCTGCTGACTCAGAGGAGAGTAAAGGTGGCTCCTGACAGTATCAGCCAGTGGTCTGGGACATCTGGGCCCAGGTGGTTCAGTACTGAAAGAAGCCAGACAGGGCTACAAGCAACCGCCTCAGTCCGAGCAGCACCACACAGCAGAAAGCATTTGGATTTTGGAGCAGATGTGACACTCTACTTACTGGTTACACAGCTGTAGACATGTTGCAGCGTGTCTTCCCTCTCAGAGTTGTTATGAGAATTCAGTGATGCACATTTCTGCCTGGAAAACCGTGCCCTATCTTCTGCAGCATAACACAACTTAAATTCCAAGATCCTGAATTATAATTCATAATTAGCTTTTTTCTCTTTTCTTTTTTTTTTGAGACAGAGTCTTGTTCCATCACCAAGTGGCAGGCTGGAGTGCAGTGGCAGGATCTCGGCTCACTGCAACCTCTGCCTCCTGGGTTCAAGCAATTCTCCTGCCTCAGCCTCCCAAGTAGCTGGGATTACAGGTGCGCATCACCACGCCCAGCTAATTTTTGTATTTTTCAGTAGAGACAGAGGTTCACCATGTTGGCCAGGATGGTCTCGATCTCTTGACCTTGTGATCCACCTGCCTCGGCCTCCCAAAGAGCTGGGATTACAGGCATGAGTCACTGTGCCTGGCCACTTTTTTCTCTTTTCTCCCTTGAATACCTAATTCCCCCTCATGGCTTCCCCTGCCATTTTCAGGCTTCCAGTTCCTTAATTTCTTGGCCTGACTTCTCATCTATAGCACAAATGTTTGTGTCTATCTTCACTTTGGGCATCCTACCCTCACTGCAAACTCTACCTTATCCAACATTGATATCTTCGAGCCTGGTAGCCTTTCCAAATTCCTCAGTTTAGTCAGGTCTACCACATTCTTCTCACTTCCCAAGCTTAGACACTCAAGCATTCTCTATGAGATTTACAGTGTCATTCAGGGTTCTGGCAGGGACCAGATGGTTACTCAAATGGGGCGCCTGAGGAGAGTTGAACAAAGGCATTGTTTTACAACAGTGTGGGCAAGGCTAAGGGAAACCAATGAGGGATGGAAAAACATCTCCTGGAAGGACCCTGGGGAGCTCCCCTTTGTCCTGAAGGAGGAGAGGAAAAGCAGGTCCTGGAGCCTAGAGAGCTGTCACTGTGGGAGTAGCTGACAAGCCCTGTGGCTTTTGATGGAGAGACGGAGTCGACTCCATGATGGCATAGGGAGGAAAAAAAGACTCCCATCTCATCCTCCAACACCTCTCTCCTGCTGTTGCCTTCCATTGACTAAAAATAACCAAAGCCAGGGCACGGGGGAGCCTGTGGTGCAGTCCATTAAAAGTCAGCACAGAGAAAGATGGAGGATGAACCTGGGAGAAATGAAAAGCCTCTACCACACTTGCCATTTTTTATATACCCTGTAGCCCATATGTTTCCAAACTCTTGTTTGTTTTTAACATTAGTAAGAATTGGCTGGGAGTGGTGGCTCACACCTCTAACCCTAGCACTTTGGGAGGCCAAGGCAAGCGGATTACCTGAGGTCAGGAGTTTGAGACCAGCCTGGCCAACATGGTGAAACCCCATCTCTACTAAAAATACAAAAGTTAGCCTGGAGTGGTGGTGCACACCTGTAATCCCAGCTACTTGGGAGACTGAGGCAGGAGAATTGCTTAAACTTGGGAGGTAGAGGTTACAGTGAACTGAGATTGCACCACTGCACTCCAGCTTGGGTGACAGAGTGAGAGACTTCGTCTCAAATAAAAAAAATTAATAAGAATTACTAATCTGTCGAGTATGCACTATACTCCTGGCACAATGCATTATCTCATTTAGCTTTTTAAATATGAGGCAAGGAGTATTATCTTAATTTTACAGATATAGAAACTGAAGCTTAGAGAGTTCAAGTTTACTAAAATCATACAGTGAGTAAGTAACAGGGTCTGAACTTGAATCCAGTTGTGCCTGATCTGTAAGCTCACCGAGGTATGTTTCTGCCCTGGGCAATTTCTCTTCTGGTCCACACCCTCCAGAGCATCCTTTAAGCCTGACTTAATTTGCACTCCATCCACTGGGCCTTGGCAAAAGTATCTATCTATCTATCCCCAAGCCAGAGCTCTTGAGCTCATATCTACATCTATAGACATAGGTAGACAGCAAGAAAGAGAGATGGAGTCTCGCTCTGTCGCCCAGGCTGGTGTGCAACGGCATGATCTCAGCTCACTGCAACCTCTGCCTCCCGGGCTCAAGTGATTCTCCTGCCTTAACCTCCTGGGTAGCTGGGATTACAGGCATACACCATCATGTCCAGATAATTTTTGTATTTTTAATAGAGATGGGGTTTTCAGGTTTCACCATGTTGGCCAGGCCAGTCTTGAACTACTGACCTCAAGTGATCTGCCTGCCTCAGCCTTTCAAAGTGCTAGGATTATAGGCATGAGCCACCGTTTCTGGCCTTTGGCAAAGTACTCTAAGCCACAGTTTCTTATCTCAAAGGAATAACATCTCTAAGACCAGGGACTGTGCCTGATATAATTTTTTAATCTCACACTTCTGGTCCAGAGGCAGACATAGGCAGTGCTCAGGGAATGTTCAGTGACTGGGGATGTGAAACTGAAGCCTCCATACATCTTCAACATGCCCCTACCCTGTGCAGTTTAAACATTTATCTGCCCAAGGCTGAATGTAGTGACGTCTGGAAGACTCATTCACAGCTTTGGCTAAATCTTCCTGCTGTTCCTTCCCCATCTCATCCTCCAATTCCCCACAGACTGAAACCCAGGCCCTGTAACTACAGTTCCTTTTTCAGATCTGTGTGGCTTCAGACATATTGGTAAAGCTCCAATTTCCTCCTTTGTAAAACTGGGATAATAAGATATACTTTACCACATTTACAACATTGATGTGTGGATTAAATAAGATGAGGAATGGGAAAATGCTTTGTAAGCTAAAAACCATTCTGCAAATATATAGGATTATGAATGTCCCACTAAGGAAGGCCAGAGGCCTCTGAGTGGGTTCTGAGAGAGAAATCAGAAGTAACTATACTTTTGAGCTTTGCGCTGTGAGGGCTTGCGAATGTTGAGATGATCCTTGGGTTGTCTGTAGTTTAGATGTCAGACTCTGAGACAAAGCAACTGATACTGCTGGGAGAACGATAGCAGCTCCATTTTGACACAACTGTAGAGTACATCTGCATTGTATTTTTGGGAAAACGATTACACACACAGGCTCGCATGTGAATGATTCCAGTGACTTCACTGCTGCAGGTCCTGGAGAAACTGCAGGGACATCTTGAACTGCTGGAGCAGAACTTTCTGGCCACCAAGGACAAGCATCTGACTTTGCAGCAGCAAGTCCACAAGCATGAATCAACAATTGTTGGTGACTTTGATCCGGAAAGGTCAGGTTTAAATCAATTGTGTAAGGTGGAGGGGTCAAAAGTGACCTCCTTCAGGTGGGATTCTGGTGTGGCTGCTGGCTTAGTGCTTGGAGAACCACTGGTTTAGGGTCAGCAAAAACTGTGTCACCAATGAACAAAGTGTCACCTCATGCCACAGACAGCATGGAGGTAAGGTACTGTGCTGGACACTGATCAGATGGAGCACCCAGAATGAACAATTGCCTCCTGGGACAAAGGCATTGTGCCAAAATTTTGCAATTTGTCGGATGTCATTATAATTGGTTTAGAGACCCAGAGGAGTGTAAGAAAGCCCTGGAAAGGCTCACATGAGAACTACAGAGGGCCCTCTTCTCAAGTTCTCCTCTCCTCTCCCTCTCAGCTTTTTCCTGTCTTATCTCTCCTCACACCTGCCTTCATTGTCTTTGCCTGGTTCTCTCTTCTGTCCCTCTCTTTCCCCTTTATTCTTTTTTTTTTTTTTTTTGAGACAGACTCTTGCTCTGTTGCCCAGGCTGGAGTGCACACCACAACCTCTGCTTTCCAGGTTCAAGCGATTCTCCTGCCTCAGCCTCCTGAGTAGCTGGGACCACAGGCATGTGCCACCATGCCTGGCTAATTTTTGTATTTTTGAGTAGAGACAGGGTTTCACTGTGTTGGCCAGGCTGGTCTTGAACTCCTGACCTTGTGATCCGCCTGCCTTGGCCTCCCAAAGTGCTGGAATTACAGGTGTGAGCCACTGCACCCGGCCTCTTTCCCCTTTTCTTTTCCATTCACTGATAATTCGAAGAGGCACTGGGCAGGATGGGGTCACTGTAAGGTTGACTGGTGTTGGGGTGAGGGACCTACAAATCCTGATAAAGGAAAAGTGTTAAAGCTTAAAGTTAAATGATTTCTGAGTTAATTCACTTTAGAACTGTGGACATACACTCCAAACTGAAGTTTCTAACTGGTGGTTTTTAGGGCACCGTATTCTCCTCTCTCCATTCCAAATAATTGTAAGCTATATTTCAGGACTCAAAGAGAGGATTCTTTCCCTATAATTTCCTGGTATAAATTAAAATAGACTATTTAGTAGGCTTAATATTTGTAAGTTCAGCCCTTTCTATTCATAGCATTTTAATACGGAATTGTTGTTGCCAAAATTTTTAATGGTTTACATTTCAGTCCTAGTGTTCTGTGGTATTTTTTTCCCCAAGATATGGTTTTACTTTTTCAAAATGAATGAAACCTCTGTCTACCTTTATTTCAATACTGAGTAATTAGACAGCAAGCACGGAGTTTTAGTATTGATTTTTCCTAAAGGCTTTTCTTGGGGGCTAGGGGTTTTCTACCCCTAGAACTCCACATACTTCAGAACATACCCCAGAACTCCACATACTTCTGCTATTTAAAATTAATAGAGTAAGGGTATTTATTTTCCAAGAAATCTCCTGTTTGGGCAGTCGTTTTAAAGACAGGCTTCTGCACACATTAAGACCAAAGTTATTCAGTGTCTTATTTATATCCTAGTTACAACCACAAGGTGCCTGGCACAAGTATAAATAAAAAGAGCTTCAACTGCAATTACATTCCATATATGGGAGAAGCTTTCAACACGGGTGAGGGGGGGACCCGGCCTTCCCCAAATCTTGGCTAAAACCACCTTGGGACAGGCAAAGACTGATCAGCTCCAGATTGGTTCACTTGCTATCAAATGGGCATAATGTGACGAGGAACAGAATCCCATACAATCCTTGGGTTCTTGATATGTTGAGAACCTTCTGAGTGTTGAGTCCAAAGGCTAATGCAGATGGCTTTCTGGAGGGGCAAGAATTCTGCAAATTCATTGACTAGTCCCTTGTTTACATCACCTGCTGTGCTCTTATTAAAGCCTTCTCAGTATTACCTTTACAAGGTAATACGCAAAAATATTTGCTTGGATTTCATGCATCTTGCTTATCAGAATGTAGTTCAATAGTACCTTGATTCTTTCACAAAGTAACAGCAGAAACCAAGAATTCAAGAAATGGGGTTCTACCTTCATCAACCCTTTCTCCCTGAGAGTTTCAGCATAAAATCTTATCTTCTGCCTTATAGAAAAGATCACAACTTCCTCAAAAATGCCTCCTCCATCTCCAAATCCCCATGTTGTCACCTCCTCTCCCTTCCTTAATTTGCTCTCCAACCTCTCTAACCATGGTCCTTGAACCCATCTCTTTCTACTACCTTGAGGCCTTGCTCCATCATTTCATTTATTTTATTATTATTATTATTTATTTATTTTTCTTGGTCAGCACCAACTTGCTGTATATTATTATTATTATTATTATTTGAGACAGAGTCTTGCTCCGTTGCCCAGGCTGGAGTGCAATGGCACGATCTCGGCTCACTGCAACCTCCACCTCCTGAGTTCAAGTGATTCTCCTGCCTCAGTCTCCAGAGTAGCTGCGGTTAAAGGCACATGCCACCATGCCTAATTTTTTTTGTATTTTTAGTAGAAACAGGGTTTCACCAGGTTGGCTAGGCTGGTCTTGAACTCCTGACCCCAAGTAATTCGCACACGTTGGCCTTCCAAAGTTCTGGGATTACAGGCATGAGCCACTTCCCCTAGCCTTATTTATTTTAAACTTTCTTTTTTTCTGTTTTTGAGACAGAGTCTCACTCTGTTACTCAGGCTGGAGTGCAGTGGCACGATCTTGGCTCACTGCAACCTCCGCCTCCCGGGTTCGAGCGATCCTCCTGCCTCAGCCTCCCAAGTAGCTGGGACTACAGGTGCATGCACCACCACGCCTGGCTATTGTTTTTTCTATTTTTAGTGGAGACAGGGTTTCACCATATTGGCCATGCTCGTCTCGAATTCCTGACCTCCCGAACTGCCCGCTTTGGCCTCCCAAAGTGCTGGGATTACAGATGTGAGCCACCACTCCCACCCCCCCCTTTTTTTTTTAAAGCCTACACCACCCGGTATTCCCAGGCAGTCTCCCATCCAAGTACTAACCAGGCCCGACCCTGCTTAGCTTCCGAGATCAGACGAGATCGGGCGCGTTCAGGGTGGTATGGCCGTAGACTCCCACCCCCTTTTAAACTTTCAGTCTCTCTTTGCCCCCTGCTTCATTCTCTTCTGTCAGCAAGATCACAATATATTTTCCTATAATTTATTCAACTATCACTTTGTTTTTTTCATGCTTAGATCTTTGTCCCACCACTTATTGAACAGGGCAGCCTTTTCCCACCAATCGAAAAAGCCCTTTATATCAGATACAAAACCTCCATGTGTATATAGAACTGTTTCTATTCCATCCATTGATCTACGTTTATATTTCTACATTATCCACACAGTTTAGAATTATTATAGGTTAGTGTATATTTAGAAATGTTTCTTCTTTTTAAAATTTTCTTTTAGCTATTCTTACACATTCCTCTTACTAATAAACTTCACAATCAACTCACCAAGTTTCTTAATAAAATTTCATGAGGATTTTGCTTAGGATTGTATTGAATTTGTAGGTTAGATTGGGAAGAACTGAAATCTTTGCAGTGAGTATTCCCATCCAGGAGCATGTTTTCTTCATGCGGATTTTATACATATTTTTGTTAAGTTTACTACTAGCTATTTTGTAGTTTTTCTGAGTATTGTTGACAGATGTTTTGTCTAATTTATATTACAGGAAATATTTATATGTTGTATATTTAACTTGTACTGGGCTACCTTATGCAATTCTGTTCTCAGTGTTTTGTTGATTCGTAGTTGATTGTCTTCATTTTTAGGTATGACAATCCATAGTATCCAAAAATATTAATAAGCTTCTTACTCTAGAATATTTTTTATTGTACTTTATTTCTTTTCTCTCCAATTCTTACGTATCTCATTTCTTTTTCTTTATTTCCTTTGCTAGGTTTTCCAGAACAATATTGGATAATTAATATTAGTGAAAGACAGCATTTTAAAAAAATTTCAAAGGCTCAGTCTTGTCCAGGCTAGAATGCAGTGGCACAATCACGGCTCACCGCAACTCAAACTCCTGGATTCTGGGATCCTTCCACCTCAGCCTTCTAAGTAGCAGAGACTACAGGTGCATGCCACCATGCCCAGCTAATTAAAAAAAAAATTGTGGACACAGGGTCTCCCTCTGTTGTCCAGGCTAGTCTCGAACTCCTGGGCTCAAGTGATCCTCCCATGCCTTGGCCTCCCAAAGTGTTAGTATTACCGGCATAAGCCACGAAAGACAGCATTTTTGTCATGCTACTACTAATAATGAGAATTCTCTCAAGTATGAATCAAGTCGTAAGCTTCATCAAGAGAGTTTTCTTCTATTCCTAGCTTTCTAGAATTAGGGCTTTTGTTGTTATTTAATTTAAGAAAATGTTTAATCAAATGGGATTTAGAAATCTAGTTTTTCTCCTTTAATCTATTAATGTAGTGGAATATATTAATAAATATCCTAACATTGAACCACAGAATGAGTTGGGCAATCTTCCCTTTTCTTTTCATGTTCTGGAAGAGTCTAATAACAAAGGATGTATCTGTTACTTAAAAATCTTGGTAGAATTATGTTTAGTGAACTCTAAGTTTCTATACAAGTGCTTCAGGGGTCCACATATACTTGATCTAAATCTCTCCTTTAAAAATACATGTTGAAATATATACTTTCAAACTGTAATAAGTTACATTTTAAACTATGTAATACATAAGAATTAATGTATTAGAGACACTGAAACATTTTTAAAAAGGCTTGGTAGAACTCACTCATTATCTCATTCTTCATGTCTTTTGGGGAGATTTTTGATAACTTCCATTTTTCTCTGCTTATTAGCCTTTTCATATTTTCTATGTTTGACAGTGAATTTTAATAATTTATGTTTCCTAGAAACTTGCCCAATCTACCTAAACTTTAAATGGTGTTGACATGACGTTTTCAATGTCTTTTGATTTAAAATTTCTCCTTTCTCAGTCTTAATGTTGTTTATTTCTCAGTCAGATGTCCAGTGGTTCGTTTTATAGCTATTTTGGAAAAAACATGTTTTATCTTACTAATCAAATTCTTTTAAGTCTTATTTACTTCTAGTAATTTTATGAATCCTTTTCTTTTCTGAGGTTTATTTTATACTCCCCTTTCTATCTTCCTGTTTTGAATACTTAGTTTATTGATTTGTTCCCCCAATAATGCATTTTAAGACTATAAGTTTTCCTTAGCGTACTGCTTTAACTGCATTACATTGGTTTTCATATATTATTCACTCATTTGTCATCGACTTGTAAGTTATCCTTAATATTCATTTTTATTTCCTACTTAATCCAAAGTTATTCAGGTATAAGATATCTAATTGAATAGGGCTTTTTTGGGTGGGCTATCTTTTTCTGGTTAATTTCTAGTGACAAGAGAATGTAGGAAATATAATTTTTTAATATTTTGGATTTTCTTAAAATTTTTCTTTGTGGAAAGATACAAGGTACATTTTTATAAATGTAATGACTTGAAGAAAATGGATTCTATTTGTTGGATAAAATATATATTTATATACACATACACAGATGTTCATATAGCCTAGAACTTGTTAATTATTCAGCTATCTTATATTCTTCCTCTTTTTAAATTAGTATAACAAGTATTTCCATAGAATCTCAGTTCTTAGAATCCCTTGTAAGGGATCTCAAAATCATCAAATCTGGATAAGCAAGGTACAGTATTGTTATAACAGGTTATAAGTGAGACACCGGAGGCTCAGAAATACTACGTGATTTACTCAAGGATACACAGCTAATGGACAGCAGGCGAGGATCACAGCCCAGGCTGTCAGAGAAGCTATGAACAGTCATATGGGCGCCCATTATCCTTTGTGTCAGAAGACAGGCCACACTAATAATATAGATCAATTCTGTATTCCAGAACAGTTGTTATTAATCAGAACGCCAGCTACGTAGCCCAGAAGATGCCTGTGTGTTTATGTTTATTTAGAAAAGTGGAAGGCGAAATCTTCACGTTGGAGATGCTACTTGACAATGTTAAAGAGAAAATGGATGAAAGCAAATATACTTCAGCTCCTTCTCTTCCTGTGAGTTTTCCATTTACCCTGGAGGACTTGGCCTCCACCTCCTCTTCACTCTCAAATGAAGTAATACAGCAATGTACAGCCTAATTTTGTGCCAGGAAAAATGATGTTTATACATTTATAGACTCCTAATTCATGGATTCACTGAATTTCATTTCAATATCTCATGAAAATTTAACTTTCCAAAGTCCCATGAATTATATTATTATAAATGGAACCATCTTTTAAAGATTAGAAGCTACTTCAAGTGCTTTTAAAACATCTTTATAGTTTAGGATGTAACAATGCTGTTTAAATCCATTAAACCATTGAAGAGCTATTTCTTCCAAATGAATAAGAAAGTTTTTGTGGATCATCCCTGGAAAAAATAATTTCTTTTCTTCATAGTTTTGTACTCACCCAGGCTGGAGTGCAGTGGCACAATCTCGGCTTACTGAAATCTCCATCTCCTGGGCTCAAGTGATTCTCCTGGCTCCGCCTCCTGAGTAGCTGGGATTACAGGTGCACGCTACCACCGCCTGGCTAATTTTTTATATTTTTGGTAGAGACAGGGTTTCACCATGTTAGCCAGGCTGGTCTTGAACTTCTAACCTCAAGATATCCACCCGCCTCAGCCTCCCAAAGTGCTGGGATGACAGGCGTGAGCCACTGCACCCAGCTTGTGCTCTTCTAAATAAAGAATAGCACCCTCAGTGAAATAATTATTTCCCATGAATCCACTTCTGCATTTTCCTTCGCTCAAGTTAAATTCTTTTGGATTTCTAAATATGCAAGATTGGGAATTCACAACAACCACCAGTCTTTCTATACTTTCTGCTTTTGTAGCCTCAACTATCAGAACATTCAGACTAAAATTTAAATTCTGAGAAAGGGAGTCATTTAAATAAATACCTTAAATATATACCTTAAATTGACTCTTTAGTTTCATACAGTATTTGAAGCCACAGCCTGGGGCTGATATTCAAACTTGAATGAGGGTTTTGCCAGAGTGAAGGACAAAGTGATAAAGATTATGTCAATGTTAGCCCTTCCAAACAAGTGTTTGCCTCCTCAAAACACTTACCTGCCTGGCAAAATCTCACTCATTCAAGGCCCAGCTCTAATGTCAGGTCACTTATGTACCCGTAGTGCCCAGTCACCCTCCTCACCCCAACTCCCCCCATCCCCTGCACCTGGAGGAATTCTTGGTTCCGGCCTCTGTGTCCCCGCAGCACTGGGTCTCATTTGTCTCTGTGACTCTGCACTCATCTTTAAATCCTGAATGTTCGGCTGAATGCCCAGGAGAGTCGATGCTTCATAGAGGAAACCCTGAGCCACTGTGGATTTAACAGGCCATCTCAAGGCATCCAAGCAGTCTCCAGGCTCACAGTGGCTGCCCTGCTAGTCTCGGACTTGCAGGAGCAGCGAGTCTTTGTGAGGCCACCTCAGGGTCGGCCCTGCCCTCCACCTAGTGGCTCCCTGGGGTCTCGATGTGCCCTTCTTTACTTGATCCCAAGTTTACAGCCACTACTGTGAAATGATGAGAACTCTCTACATAACTCTGTGATAAGCGGCCCTGGAAAGAGTCTACTGCTGGCATTCTTCCTTCACTAAGCAGTATATATTGCTATATGATAGCACCTTCCTAGGTATTGGAAGAACAACACAGGCAAATCACCTGCCCTCAAGATGCTCACATTTCTGTGAGAGACACATATATTTAACAAATTAATGTATCATTATGAAATGTTAAAAGTGCAGTCCAGAAAATAATAATACATTCCGCATGACTCTGAAGCCAGACTACCTGGGTTCACATACTGGTTCTGTCACTTACTAGCTTTGTGATCTTAAGAAAGTTATGCAATATCCCTGTGCCTCAGTTCTGTCTTCTGTAAAATGGGGATAATAGTACTTGCCTCACAGGGCTGTTACGATGTTTAAATGACTTAATATAAGGGGTGTACCGAAAGCAGGGCCTGGCTCACAGTAAGCACATTACTCCTGGGTGTTAGCTATCATGACTATTAAGTAATGGGATATGACCAAAAGCAACTAAATGCAGAAGGTTTGAGTTACTAAGGGAGAAGGTTTTTCAGAGAAGGTGAGATTCGAACTGAGTCTTGGAGGATGAGGAGGCAGCTAGGTAAGGAGCCGGGGTAGACAGGGGTGGGGATGCCATGCAGGATGTTATGGTGCCTTAGGGGTGCTGTAGGGATGCTGAACTGATTTCGAGTCACCTCTCATGGGACTGTGGCACTAATTTAAGTCCTTTTGAGTGGCTCCCCCAGATTCCCAAGGAGCACCCTGGCCACCCTCCTGGGCCTCAAGGCTCAGATGGGAGCGAGGCAACAGGAACACCCCAGGAAGGACCGCAGGAGAGCCCCAAGGAGGAGCTCTGCAAGCTGCCCCCGCAGATGAGTCCTCATCTCACAGCACCAGCAGGCACAGGACATAGCAAGAGGCCCCTTCCTCATGCAGCCTCTAGGGAGGCCATAGGGCTCCCACAGGAAAAGTAGTCTTGGACCATGAGTTACAAAGCCTGTGAGCCTGGCTCCTCACCTGCCCTGTGGCAACCAGAGGGTCCGGCCAGCCTAAGCCACCCTCTGGGCAGAGATCGGAGGGGCAGGACGGCTGGGGCTGGGGGACGCAGGGGATAGAGGGAAAGTCGAGTGGCCAAACGAGGCCCACGGCACTCTCTGCCTTAGGTTGCTCACTCCCATCGTCCCAGGGGTGCTAAATTAAATTCCCAGTGACACTTTTCCAGAATGAAGCCATCTGATTCCAAATAGTGGAGCTCCCAGGTAGCTCAAGAACTGATTCTAAAATTCAAACTGCTTTCTTTTCTTTCATTCTTTTTGTTCAAATTAGTTACCTAAATGGTCATTATGGAGATGCAGCTGTCCAGAACCAGCCAGACCAAGTGGACACGAGGCTATCTTCTGACTGTAATGTCCTGCAGCCGGGGCCTGGCTGGGTTCTGCTCATTGTTGTCTTTTTAGCTAACACCAGCGTTGCTGAATGTTAGAACTATCAGAAACTGGCATAATCAAGATCACCTGCCTCTTTTCGTAATGGCATCCTGGGTGTCAGTGCTGGTGACGGCTGGTACTGCTGATGGTTTCCCGCTTTCAGCACTCCTGAGAGACTTGGCAGGCGTACCTCCACCATGGCTTCTCCAGCTTCTCCCAGCCTACGAGTCAGCTGCAGATCTTGTTAAAATGCAGGCTCTGATTCAGTAAGTTTGGGACGAGCCTGCAGTCCTTCATTGCTAACAAGCCCCAGGTGATGCCAAAGCTGCTGGTTCTGGCCTGGGGACCACACTTTAAGTTCCAAGGGTCTAGAGATTATTTCATTTTGAATGAACTGGAAATGCTGGGATTAACAACCCCGGGGTCTTAAATGATAGCAATATTATGATAAGCAGTAAACAATGATATAGTAATTCTGTTGGCTCAGAGCTTTACAGTTTACAAAGACTTTCTACAGAGGAAGAGTAATTTAGAAAGGTGAGATTTGTTCAGGGCAAATGACAGGTGATATTAAAGCCCAGTTCTCCAACTTGGGTGCAGAGGCACCTCCCTGCATTCTGCTAATGTAAATCTGCCTTAAATGTCAAGTGCAGGAGTAACACTGTAAGCTTAGCAGTGATTAAAAAAACAAAAACAAATTAAAAAACCAAAAAAAAAAAAAAAAACTGAAAAAAGGGATGAAAAAACCCTTATTTTTTAAAAATTATAAAATGGATACGTGCTTATTACAAAAGAAATGAGCAAATAAAGAAAACCCTAAAGAAGAAACTTTCGCTGAGAGGAAAATCAATGCTTTTTTTTTTGAGACACTCTTGCTCTATTGCATAGGCTGGAATGCAGTGGTGCGATCACCATTAACTCATTGCAACCTCCGCCTCCCGGGCTCAAGTGATTCTCCTTCCTCACCTCCCGAGTAGCTAGGATTACAGGTGCGTGCCACCATGCTCAGCTAATGTTCATATTTTTAGTAGAGACAGGGTTTCACCATGTTGCCCATACTGGTCTAGAACTCCTGATCTCAGCTGATCCACCCACCTCAGCCTCCCAAAGTGCTGAGATTACAGGCGTGAGCCAGGGCACCCTGCCCATTGCTAATATTTTGGTGTATATCCTTCCAGTCTTCTTTTCTCCTATATATACATTTTAGCCGAAATAGGATTTTACTATATATATTGCTTTATGCTTTTCATTTAATGTTATATTTTGGGCATCTCTCCACATCACTTAGAACAAACCTATCGTTTCATTTTTAATGACTGCACTATATTTCATCATATTCATTTACTCTGACACATTTAGACAATCTCTTATTGATGGACATTTAGTTTTCCAGCTCTTTGATATCATAAACATTGCTTCAAGTAACATCATTTGATATGCAAACTTTTGTAGTTATTTCCTTAGAATAAAACCCTAGGATTGCAGGTAATGGTTCAGATAGTACATGCTGAAAATTCTGATCATCTGGCCTTAGGAAGGCGGTGGGGGGAGTCTATTGGCTGAGAGCAGTGGGTGGGAATGTTGATGTCTTCAGTTTAAGCCTACCACAGACATTTTTTTCTTTTTCCAACTTTTGCTAAATACGTAAGTGAAAACTGGTAGCTCATTATTTTAATCTGTTTGACTATTTTTGAAATTCAATCTATTTTCATATGTTTATTGGCCACTCCCACCTCCTCCTTGACAACATTGATATTTTAAGTTGTTTACAAAACTGGAACCACAGTCAACTGAAAAAAATGTAGACAGGTAACTGAGAAAATATTAAGAGCAAATAATGTTCACTGTTGAGAACTTCATTATATCAAACGCCAAGACAAATTCTCCAATGAGCAGCTGTGGTTAAGAACACAAGCACGCTGGCCGGGCAAGGTGGCTCACGCCTATAATCCAGCACTTTGGGAGGCCAGGGCAGGTGGATCACTTGAGGTCAGGTGTTCGAGACCAACCTGACCAACATGGTGAAACCTCGTCTCTACTAAGACATACAAAAATTAGCCGGGTGTGGTGGTGCGTGCCTGTAGTCCCAGCTACTTGGAAGGGAGGCTGAGGTGGGAGAATCGCTTGAACCTGGGAGGGAGGTGGAGGTTGCAGTAAGTCAAGATTGCGCCACTGTACTCCAGCCTGGGTGACACAGAGAAACTCCATCTCAAAAAAAAAAAAAAAAAAGAACACAGCATACCAGTTAGATGAATAAAAGTTCAAATCCCAGCTCTGCCACTTACTCATGATGAGACCTTGCCAAGCTGCTTAAATCCTCTGAGCCTCAGATTACTCACCATTAAAATGGAGACAATGTGCCAGGATGGCGGGACGTATTAAAGAGACTATAAGAGAAGCACCTGGCACATCATGAAAAACTAACACTGAAACCCTCCAAGAAAATTAATGGACAAAGGACATGAATTAAAAAGTCACAAGCAGGAAATACAACCAGTGAATCAGCATATGGGAAGAGACTTATCTCCTTTAGTCACAGAGGAAATGCAAATTAACACAAGGTGACGCGGGGGGGGGGGGGGGGGGGGGGGGGGGGGGGGGGGGGGGGGGGGGGGGGGGGGGGGGGGGGGGGGGGGGGGGGGGGGGGGGGGGGGGGGGGGGGGGGGGGGGGGGGGGGGGGGGGG
>CAUYQU010093966.1:0-23304 GCA_963574635.1 Cheracebus regulus | reverse complement strand
CATTGGCTGGAGCCAGACCTCACAATCTAAACTAAAACCCCATTGGCTACAACTTAAAACTTTTCTAAACAGGTCAAAGCAATGACGAGCTGGGATATGCCAGTGAGCATGACCAGCACAGATATCTTGGTTAAAGTACAACGACATAGAATGTACTACGTGCCTGTAAGCATGGCATGTCTAACAGCTTCATAGGATAGGGCTTCACAAACAGTTATTAGCACACTTATTTTATTATTATTATTTTTAATAGAGATGGGGTTTCACCATGTTGGCCAGGCTGGTCTTGAACTCCTGACCTCGTGATCCACCCATCTCAGCCTCCCAAAGTGCTGGGATTACAGGCGTGAGCCACTGCGCCCAGCCAGCACACTTATTTTTTAACAAGAAAACTTTAAAGAGAAACTTTTTTACTTGACACAGTTGGCCAGGCTGAAAGGCGATGGCACAATCGTGGTTCACTGCAACCTCCGCCTCCTGGGTTCAAGTGATTCTCCTGCCTCAGCCTCCCAAGGAGGTGGAACTACAGGTAACTGCCACCACACCCAGTTAATTTTTGTATTTTTAGTAGAAATGGGGTTTCATCATGTTGGCCAGGCTGGTCTGAAACTCCCAACCTCAAATGATCTGCCCACCTTGGCCTCCCAAAGTGCTGGGATTGCAGGTGTGAGCCACCGTGCCCAGCTCTGCACTTTTCCTTTTTAATTTTTTAATTTTTTTTTTTTTGTAGAGACAGAGTTTTGTTATGTTGCCCAGGCCAGTCTTGAACTCCTGGCCTCAAGCAATCCCCCTACATCAGCCTCCCAAAGTGCTGGAATTACAGACATGAGCCACCACGCCCAGCCTCGTAGCCCACATTTTGATGTAAAGAGCCAAATTCCACCTCATTTTAAGGCTATGGAAGGCTGAGTGGGCCAAAGAGAGCCTTTGCTGGTGCCCACATGAAAGGCCTCCAAACATGTTTACAGTCTTTATCTCAGTTTGGAGAAATTTTAAGTCAGACGGCAAAGATGACAATGAGAAATCTGTTCTGAAATTGCCTGGTATGATAGCCAGGTTAGTCAAGATAAAAATTGACAAAAGGACCAGTGTCCTTGGGTCAATCCCCCAGTAGGGACCCAAAGCCTTTTGTAGAAGAGAGGGTAAAATAGGGGGTGAAGAGAAGTTTCTGTAAGAGTTATTGCCAGGTTTAAAATGAGGAAACTGAGGCCAGTATAGGAAAAATTAAATTCCGGTTTATTCAGCTCCGGGCGAGATTCTCTGGTCCGGGAAAGGGGCCAGAGAAGTCGCACTGACTTCCTGGGGCGCGGGGCTTTTATAGCTTTAGCGAACGAGGCGTGGCCGAGTGTTCTGATTGGTTGCGGGGGACCGGGATGGAGACGGGGCGGGCTGCTATTGGTGGGTAGGTTGTTGGGCGGGTTTTTCCTAACAGAAGACCCGGCTAGGGTACCTCAGCCTGATCCTTCCAGGGGAACACGTGCTCAGAGGTAGGTGCCGTGTGCAGGGCCAGGTGCGTGCAGAGGTGGATGCTGAGTGCAGAGGTGGGTGTGTCCGGCCTCCTGGCAAGGCAACGGGCCTTACAGTTTCCGAGACACCTTGACAGGGGAGCCCCATGCACCATGGTACCAAAGCCATTGGTGAATCTCTGACTGGAGCTGCCATTAGACTGAGAGAACACAAAAATGTAAGTCTTGCTAGGATTTCGATGAAAGTCGATATGCTTACATAACTTTTATGTTGAGGGAGCGGTCCCTTAATCACCCTTAAGCATCTAAGACCATCCTCGCCTTGACTTCCTCACTGCATTTCAGTGGGAGAAGTAAAGGCCAGCAGACCAGCGCGAGCTTAATCACCCTCCTGTAGATCGCAGGCATGGTATGGAGGAATCTTTCTGGAACACATTGTTTTTACTTAAACAAGATCAACACCACCCCCCAGGTCACCTACCCCAAGCCTACTCCTTGCCCAAGACCCTTTCACATGTAAATTCTAGAGTCGTAAACCCAAGACCCTTTCACATGTAAATTTTAGAGTTGTAAACCCAAGACCCTTTCACATGTAATTTCTAGAGCTGTCAGCCTTTAAAGGGCAGTGACTTTCTCTGTGAGCTGCAGCTTGGCTGTTAAGCAACTATGCTGCCTTGCTCCCAGCTGAATAAATCACCTCTCCCTTCCCAGTTCTGAGTTCGAGAGGTCTGTTTCTTGAGGCTGCTCCTGCTTCAAGGTAAAGAAGTTGTGTGGCTGGGCGTGGTGGCTCACGCCTGTAATCCAAGCACTTTGGAGGCCAAGGCAGGCGGATCACCTGAGGTTGGGAGTCCAAGACCAGCCTGACCAACATGGTGAAACCCTGTTTTAAAAAAAAAAAAAAAAAAAAAAAAGTTGTGTTTCCTTTATCTGAAAAAAAAAATTTTTTTTTTTTGAGTTGGAATTTCGCTCTTGTTGCCCAGACTGGAGTGCAATGGTGCAATCTCAGCTCACTGCAATCTCTGCTTTCTGGGTTCAAGCAATTCTCCTGCCTCAGCCTCCCGAGTAGCTGAGATTACAGGCATGCGCCACTATGCCCAGCTAATTTTGTATTTTTAGTAGAGGCAGGGTTTCACCATGTTGATCAGCATGGTCTTGAACTCCTGATTTCAGGTAATCCACCCTCCTTGGCCTCCCAAAATGCTGGAATTACAGCTGTGAGCCACTGAGCCCAGCCTTATCTGAATGTTTTATGGGAATGGATATTATGTCTGGCTGGGAACACTTCGCTTACCTAGTATTAAAACTCGTGTTCTGAATGAAGAGACCCTCCCCCCAAACAGGCTTTGTGTGAGCAACATGGCTGTTTATTCACCCAGTTGCAGGCGGGATGGATCTGAAAATAGAGTCAGCGAAGGGCGGTGGGATAGGAGTTGGTTGTATGGGGTTGGGGTGGGCCGTGGAAAGTTAGAGTTACAGTTTAGGGTGGTTTTTTGCAAGCTGGGAGGGGGTCGTAGGGTGTGGACTCAGGAGGCTGACCAAGGTCCATTACAGAGTCCAATGGCCTTATCAATTGGGGCGGGAATAAGGAAAAATAGAGAATATCTCAAAACTAAGTAGGTGCCCCAGGGGTTGATCATTTCTTCCTCTTCGTGGTCTTCCAGTTACTTTAGATTTTCCAGGAACTCAGGTCACAGAGGTTAACATGGCATCTATGGGGCCATCAGTCAGCCTAAAAGACCTTACACCTAGTACTGTAAAGCCAAAACCTGTTATTAAAGTCCTAATGGAGACTGCAGTTAGGAAGGCAAGGGTTGATGGAATTAAGGTAAAAGTCTGTAGGAAGAACACAGCGTTTGAGCAGGCTTTACGTGAAGTGGCTGCTTCTCTTTTATTGATTATATTATGGAGATAGACACTGGATCTCACTGGGCAATGTTTCCCCTACTTTCTTAGTCCATTTTATGCTGCTGTAAGAGAACGCCACCGATGGGTAACATATAATAAATAGAAATGTATTTGGCTCATGGTTCTGGAGGCTGGGAAGTCCAATATCAAGGTGCTGGCATCTGGTGAGGGTCTTCTTGCTGAGTCATCCCATGGTGGCTGGCAAGAGTTAAGAGAGAAAAGAGGCCAGATGTGGTGGCTCACGCCTGTAATCCTAGCACTTTGGGAGGCCGAGGTGGGCAGATCACCTGAGGTTGGGAGTTCAAGACCAGCCTGGCCAACATGGAGAAAGCCCATCTCTAAAAAAAGAGAGAGGATTTGTTTGATAACAAATCACTCCCAAGATAATGACATTAATCCATGCCTGAGGGCAGAGCTCTCATGAGGTAATAACTTATTAGGCCTCACCTTCCAGCATTATTGCATTGGGGATTATGTTTCCAACACATGAGCTTTGGAGGACACATTTAAGCCATAGCAGCTACCTAGTATTGTAAAACAGAAGACACATAAATCCGCCCTTCAAGCAGTATTAATTGGACATGCTAAATGGAAACAAGTGTGACTGCCCAAGCCACATAGCGTGGGAGAGAAGCTGGAGTGCCAGTGGTGACAAACTCTCTGTGTAATATCTCCAGGTGAGGCATACATAGCCTGGGGACTGGGGACAAATCCTGAGAGAGCACCTCCCACCGACACCTGGGCCTTTTTCTTTTCTTTTTTTTTTTAGACAAGGTCTCACTCTGTCACCCAAGCTGGAGTGCAGTGGTGTGATCTCAGCTCACTGCAGCCTCAACCTCCTGGGCTCAGGTGATCCTCCCAGCTCAGCCTCCTGAGCATCTGGGACTATAGGCACACATCACCATGCCCAGCTAATTTTGTATTTTTAGTAGAGATATGGTTTCATCATATTGGCCAGGCTGATCTTGAACTCCTAGACTCAAGGGATCCTCCCACTGTGGCCTCCCAAAGTGCTGGGATTACAGGCGTGAGCCCTCACACCCAGCTCACCTGGGGCTTTGGAGTAGAGAATTGCCACTGGAGGGGCATTTATTAACTTATATACATTAATTGAAGCTACCTTATGACTGACGGACATAAAATAATCTTGAAACCTGAAATACCTACAATACCTTGGGTGACATCACAGAAACCCTCTAAGGGAGATGACAGTGCCAAGAAAAGTTCCATAACAACATGGAAATGGTTTGTATGGGACGGTGCCACCTGGGGAAGACAGAGAGACTCACAAGCAGGGAGAATCCCCCAGGACTGACTCTGGAACTGTGTGAGGAGCTGCTGGATGTTTTTTAAACTTTTATTTTAGTTTCATTGATACATGGAAGGTTTTTACATAGACAACTCATGTCGCAGGGGTCGTCGTACAGATTATTATTATTATTATTATTATTATTGTTTTGGAAACAGAGTCTCACTCTATCCCCCAGTCTGGAGTTTAGCGGCACAATCTCGGCTCACTGCATCCTCTGCCTCCCAGGCTTAACTGATTCTCCTGCCTCAGCCTCCCAAGTATCTGGGATTACAGGCACATGTCACCACACCCAGCTAATTTTTGTATTGTTGGTAGAGACGAGGTTTTTCCATGTTGGCCAGGCTGGTCTCAAACTCCTGACCTCAGGTGATCCATCCACCTCAGCTTCCCAAAGTGCTGGAAGTATACATGTGAGCCACCATGCCTGGCCTGTTGTGCAGATTATTTTATCAACCAGATATTAAGCCCAGTATGCATGTATCTCACACTGCTAATAAAGACATACCCAAGACTGAGTTATTTATTTATTTATTTATTTTGATACAGAGTCTCACTCTGTCATCCAGGCAGGAGTGCAGTGACATGATCTCAGCTCACTGCAACCTCTACCTGCTGGGTTCAAATGATTCTCCTGCCTCAGCCTCCTGAGTAGCTGCGGATTACAGGCATGCACCACCACACTTGGCTACTTTTTGTATTTGCACTAGAGACGGGGTTTCATCATGTTGGCCAGGCTGGTCTCAAACTCCTGACCTCATGTGATCCATCTGCCTCAGCCTCCCAAAGTGCTGGGATTACAGGGTTGAGCCACAATGCCCTGTGAGACTGTAGTTTATTTTAAAAAGAGGTTTAAGGCCGGGTGTGGTGGCTCACGACTGTAATCCCAATACTTTGGGAGGCCAAGATGGGCAGATCACTTGACGTGGAGGTTCAAGACCAGCCTGACCAACATGGAGAAACCCCATCTCTACTAAAAGTACAATATTAGCCAGGCATGGTGGTGCATGCCTGTAATCCCAGCTACTCGGAAGGCTGAGGCAGGAGAATCGCTTGAACCCAGGAGGCAGAGGTTGAGGTGAGCTGAGACTGTGCCATTGCTCTCCAGCCTGGGCAACAAGAGCGAAACTCCGTCTCAAAAAAAGGGGGAAAAAAACCAAAAGAGGTTTAATTGACTCACAGTTCAGCATGGCTGGGGAGGCCTCAGGAAACTTACAATCATGGCGGAGCGGGAAGCAAACATGTCTTTCTTTGCATGGCAGCAGATAGGAGAAGTGCCGAGCCAAAGGGGGAAGAGCCCTTTGTAAAACCATCAGATCTTGTGAGTACTCACTCACTATCACGAGAACAGCAACATGGGGGTAACCTGCCCCATGATTCAATTCCCTCCCACTGGGTCCCTCCCACAACACATGGGGATGATGGGAACTACAATTTGAGATAAGATTTGGGTGGGGACACAGCCAAACCATATCAGCCCCATAGTTATCTTTCCGGCTCTTCTCCTTCCTCCCACCCTCCACCCTCCAGTAGGTCCCCCCCGCCCTGTCCCCAACCCCCACCTCCCGCCTCAGTGTCCGTTGTTTTCTTGTTTGCGTTTGTAAATGTTCATTTCGTTTCTGGATTTTATCATCACTAGAGGAGTGCCCCATTCACAGCTGTCAACTGGCCAACAAAGAGCTGCCTAGTTAGTGGTGAATGGGCAACATCCGGACTGGAAGGATGCCACTCTGATCAAAAAGGTGGAAACAGATCAGCGTGGTGGGCTGACCTGCACACTGTTTTCCTAGCAGTGGTGGAGGAATCGAACAGAGGGCTGGGTGCGGTGGCATGCCTGTAATCCCAGCACTTCTAGAGGCCAAAGCGGGCAGATCACTGGAGGTCAGGAGTTTGACAGCAGCCTGGGCAACACGGTGAAACCCCATCTCTACTAAAAAATACAAAACTTAATCAGGTTTGGTGGCAGGTGCCTCTAATCGCAGCTACTCGGAAGACTGAGGCAGGAGAATTACTTGAACCCGTGAGGCAGAGATTGCAGTGAACCGAGATTTTGCCACTGTACTCCAGCCTGGGCGACAGAGCAAGACTCCAACTCAAAAACAAAATAGAGTAAGAACCAAACAGGAGAAAGAGCTACTGCATTTGCGTTTTTACTGGCTCCTGGGCAGCGGCCACACGGTCAGGCTGGAGGGCTGTGGAAACCTGATTTATTGAAGGGGTGGCCATGTGGAGCGTGGCGCTGTGGAAATGTATGGGTTCCTTAAAGCAGGGCACATCGATGCCCATCAGAACTTGTGTGTACCGGCTTAAGGTGGCCACTACTTGGACCTCGAAATGAATGGGTGTGGGGACTGCAGGTGTGCAGGGATGGGCTGAACTGAACCCTGCTCACGAGTAGGGTGCCTTCCCCCGTGGCACCAACCTGTAGAAACCATTTCCGTGTTGTTAGGAAACTCTTGTTGGGACTGCCGTCCCCATTAGAGAGTTTCTCTGATGGCACCCCATATATTTGTAGGTATTTCAGGTTTCAGGATTATTTTATGTCCTTCGGTCATGGTGTAGTTTCAATCAATGGATGATAGCAGGTGAGTAAATGCCCCTAGTAAATGTACCTCTTGCACCCACTGAGGCATACTATGCCAATAAGGATGGCGCTGTCAGCCAGCCACAGAGACAGGCATTGCTGGTGGCTGTGCGGCCGATTCTCCAGGCTAGGGCTAGGCCCTGGACACAGCTGCAAGCCCGGCTTATGCGCGAGCCCTGGGGGTCAACTCTGGACTGCACGTGGCTTGCCTGGTGGTGGACACATATGTTCAGAGCACATAAAAGAATCAGAACAGGGTCGGTGCGGTGGCTCATGCCTGTAAACCCAGCACTTTGGGAGGCCGAGGCGTGTGGATCATTTGAGGTCAGGAGTTTGAGACCAGCTTGGCCATCGTGGTAAGACTCCATCTCTACTAAAAATACAAAAATTAGCTGGGCATGGTGGCAGGCACCTGTAATCCCAACTCCTCGAGAGGCTGAGGTAGGAGAATCGCTTGAACCCAGGAGGCGGAGGTTGCGCTGAGCTGAGATTGTGCCAATGCACTCCAGCCTGGGTGACAGAGTGAGATTCTGTCAAAAAAAAAAAAAAAAAAGGCCGGGTGCGGTGGCTCACACCTGTAATCCTAGCACTTTGGGAGGCCGAGGTGGGTGGATCACCTGAGGTCAGGAGTTCAAGACCAGCCTGGCCATCATGGTGAAACCCCATATTTAAAAAAAAAAAAAAAAAAGGAATGATGGAGTGACATTTCCTCAGACCGAGGAACACCCTGTGCACCCCATAATGTCCAACACTGGGCAGAGAGCTATCCTCAGAGGAATAGTTTGGCAAAAATTTGAAATGGGCAATTGAAATGAAACACTGGTTGTCAGCCGGGCATGATGGCTCACCCCTGTAATCCCAGCACTTTGGGAGGCCAAGGTGGGCGGATCACTTGAGGTCAGGAGTTGGAGACCAGCCTGGCCAACACAGTGAAACCCGATCTACAAAAAAAGAAAGAAAAGAAAAGAAACACTGGTTGTCTAAAACACGGAAAGATAAAGGCATAAAGGGCTGGCCTACATGCCTTCATGGGTGTGTGTGTGCCTGTGAGTGTGTGTGCATATGTGTGCATGCGTGTGCTCACACATGAATGGGGCTAGAGGAGAGTTCCCCTAGACGTTCCTCTAGTGGAATCCGGAGAGGAGAAGGCAGGGGATGGTGCTGGAATGATGACTATATTTTTAAGCCTTTATGTCCGAATTCCAGGGGACACCATGGGGCGGGTTGCACCTTCACCCCATCTGGCAAAATTGGGGATAAGAGTAAGGCAAGCCAGGCACAGTGGCTCCCCCCTGCAATCCCAGCACTTTGGGAGTGCCGAGGTGGGAGGATCGCTTGAATCCAAGAGTTCAAGAGCAGCCTGGGCCTCATGGCTCAATTTTGTCTCTATAAAAATAAATTAGCCAGGCATGGTGGCATGCACCTATGGTCCCAGCTACACAGGAGGATCACCTGAGCCCAGGAGGTCGAGGCTGCAGTGAGCTGTGATTGTGCCACTGCACTCTAGCCTGGGTGACTAAGTGAGACCAAGTTCCAAAAAAAAAAAAAAAAAAGCACGGGTATACACACACACACACACGCACACGCAAGCGCCAAATATATATATAAATGTTAATAAATAGATATATGTCACCGGGCGCTGTGGCTCATGCCTGTCATCCCAGCTTTTAGGGAGGCAGAGGCAGGCGGATAGTTTGAGCCCAGGAGTTTGAGACCTGCCTGGGCAATATAGCAAGACCCCGTTCTCCACAAAAAGGAAAAAAGCAAAAAGACAAAACAATAAAAAAAAATAAATATATGTCAAAGAGTGAGCTGTCTTGATCTCTGTGTGATGATATTTGAAGCATTAAAAACAAATTGTTGCATTTTAAATATAATGGCTATGAGCATTTTAAGAAGTGGAAAGGCTTTCTCATTTATTTATTTTTACTTATGTATGTATGTATATGAATGGAACCCAGGTACTTTTTTTTTTTCTTTTAAAGAGTAAGAAATTGAAACAAAAGTAGAGCCCAATGCCACTGAGAACAACAAAAAGGTAGAGAGTAGCTGACCAAATGCAGACAGAAGGAAAGGGAGGGAGGGAAGGAGGGAGGGAGGGAAGGAGGGAGAGAGGGGAGGGGAGAGGGGAAGGGAGGGAAAGAGGGAAAGGAGGTGGGAGGGGAGGGGAGGGGAGGGAAAGAAAGAAGCAAAAGACGCGGGAATGGAGGTCCAGGCTGTGCAGAATGGAACAGGTGAAAGGAAATGAGAGGGTTGGTAATCCTCCCAAGCAGTTTGCAGATAAAGCAGCCTGGCGGGCTGTTGGCAGTGCCCAGTGCAGGTGGCAGCAGGAGGGTTTCGGGAAGGCCCAGAGCTCCTGCAGGCCAGGGTAGTCAGATGGCTGGGGCCAAGGAGGGCCTGCAGGTGTCGCTATGACAAGGCATGGCCCCTGAGTCCTGTCCCTCATCCTGGCATCCCGCCAAGACAAAGTCCACCAGTGTTGACCCAACTGGACATGGGGGACAGAGCACCTAAGAGGCTCTAAACGCCCCGCCTCCCCCAGAGACTCTCGTCCCCAGCACTGCCTCCTTCTTGTGGCATCCCCATCCTGCTACGTGGCCACGGGCACCTGGACACCTGGGACCAGTGGTCATTGTCTTTCCAAGCTCAGGTTGGGCTCAGGGCTGGAGAGGAGGCCTGTCTTGCAGCCCCTGCCATGTGTGCCCCTGTGTGCACGTGCGCGTGTGAGGATGGGCGCCTGCAAGGCCAGGATTGCCACCTGCAGCCATCCATCTGACCTGGTGTCTTTGCAGGGGGCGGGGCTTGCCTGAGTCAAGGTGGAGCAGTGAGGCCCCTGCTGTTTTCCGTTTCCCCTTTTTGCGGTAGCCTATGACCGCGGGTGTGATCACGCCAAATTTCTTTTATTTCTTTCACTTTTTTTTTGAGACGGTCGGAGTCTTACTCTGTGGCCCAAGCTGGAGTGCAGAGGTACGATCTCAGCTCACTGCAACCTTTGCCACCCGGGTTCAAGCGATTCTCCTGCCTTGGCCTCCCGAGTCGTTGGGATTACAGCTGTGAGCCACCACACACAGCTAATTTTTGTATTTTTTAAGTAGAGACAGGGTTTCACCATGTTGGTCAGGGCTGGTCTCGAACTCCTGACCTCAGATGATCTGCCCACCCTGGCCTCCCAAAGTGCCGGGATTACAAGCGTGAGCCCGGCCTCATTTCTTTCACTTTTTAACTTAAATTGCTCCTGTAGCCTTGTCGTCCATCACTGCAGCTATGAAATCCCAGCCTCGATGTCACAGCTACTCACTGATACATGTTAAATAAATATGTGGCCACGGATATAAAACCCTTGTGTTCACAGTTCACCCAAGTCACATCTGGTGTCCCCAGCGCCACCCAGATCACCTGCTGGGCCTCGTGGCCATCAGGGTGCAGCAGAGCTGGGCTTGGCTCCAGTTCTGTTGCTCATCTGCTGCGGGATTTTCAGCCAATCTCGCCCTTCTCTAAGCCTCAGTTTCCACACCTGGGAAGAGGAGGGCCCCTGGCAGGTGAGGTTACTGGGAGGTCAGCTGTCCCCCTCCCCCTGCCTTGGAACTGTTGTCAGTCACTCTGGAGGTCCCTGCCTCCAGCAGAGAAGCCTGCCAAGTTGAAGGGAGTTGAACTATCCTTGTTGCAGAAGCCTCCGGAATTCTGTAGCAAGGAACATGGCTGAGGGCAGGCTGCTGGGCCCTCCCACAGCAAACTCCCCCAAGGTACTGAGTGCTTTAGGATCGGAAGGAAGAGGGCATGTTTGTTCCTTTCACAGCCCCAAAAGAACCTTTCCAAAAATAGCTAGGCCTTAGGGCCAGGCAGAAACATAGGAACCATGTTTGGGGGGTTAGTATTTTATTTTTTTTGGTATTACAGCAATTCAACTTTTCAGAAAGAAAATGAAATGGGAGGCCAGGCTCGGTGGCTCACACCTGTAATCCTAGCACTCTGGGAGGCCGAGGTGGGTGGATCACCTGAGGTCAGGAGTTCAAGACCAGCCTGGCCAATATGGAGAAATCCCATCTTAATAAAATAAAAAAAAAAATTAAAAAAAAAAAAGAAAACGAAATGGGAAGTGCATGCCATGCCTTGCAAGCCTTGTGAAGAGGACTGGGCAACTTGCTTCCAGATTCTTAACATCCATAACCTTTGGTCTGGAGATACCAGTTCTAGAATCTGTCTTAAGGAAATAACCAAGCCTGGCTAATTTTCATATTTTTAGTAGAGGCGGGGTTTTACCATGTTGGCCAGGATGCTTTCAAACTCCTGACCTCAAGTGATCCGTCTGCCTCAGCCCCACAAAATGCTGGGATTACAGGTGTGAGCCACCGTGCCCTGCCCATTTGCTTTTTTCCCAATGTAGACATTTCCAGTAGTCAAACACTTTATTCTTTTATAGTGTCTGAGTTTTGAGTCATAGATGAAATTGTCCCTGCTCTAAGATTCAAAAGAAATTTCCCCTATTCTCTTCTAGGGCTGTTATGCTTTCAGGCTTCCCATTGAAAACTTGGTTGTTGGGTACCAGCCCCACCCCATACGTGGATGCCCTTAGTCCCAGTGGTAATGAGGGATTGAGAAAAGGAAATAGAGACATGACAGCAGAATTTACAGCATGGGTCCAGGGCACCGATGCAAGCATGGGAACCGCGTTGGCCCCGAGCTCTGGCTCCAAACACGTTTATTATGTGCACAATCTCCTTGATCTTATGGGCATGGAAGGGGAGGGTGAAGGACTACGTGAGATATCCCTGCAGAGAGCACTTGAGATCCTTCTAAGACATGCTAAACTAGTACTCTGAGTTTACCACCGATTGTTACCAGGATGTGGCTGCATCAGAAGTATAGCAGATGAGGAGCCATGGGGTCCTGACCGCACCCAATGCATCGAGGGGCTTTTATCTCATCTCCCCAGCACTGAGGACCTAGAGCAGTTGAAATCACTCCACATTCCGAGAACCCAGGCAGAGCCTGAGACGTTCTGCGATCTCCGCCCTGCAAGGCTTTTCTCCTCCTTGCCAGCTCCCATCTGCAAAGACCCTCCCGGATCTTGTGCACAGAGGTCGCCTCCCTTCTCACAGATCTTTGCATAAGCCCTGTTTAGGAGGCCCTGATGCATTCTCCATGTTGAGAAGGCATTTGCGGGACCACAGCAGTATTCCCTGCTCTGCAGCCACCCCGCGGTGTCCCTGGCGTCACTGTGCTCTCGATGGTCTTTACCTTAGGCCTCCTGTTGCCGCTTGATTTCTAATTAACAGCACCAATAATACAGTTTAGTTCGGTGCGTAAACTTCAGTGTACTCTGAGCCAAGCAAGCTCCTAATTATTTACCTAAAACTAACATAGGTCTCCCCCTGGCCATCTTGACCCACACTTGGATCTGCGTGCATTATATTCTGGTGTCTGATATGAAATAGGCATCACCTCCTTTGATTTTCCACTGATTGTGCCATGTGCATCCCTGGCACTCTGGAGGAAAGGGTTTGGTCGGGCAGTTAGCCCAGTGTGGGGACATTTGCAGAGACTGGATCATTGAGGAAAGGAGGCACACTCTCCTCCGTGCACAGAGACCGCAGACGGAGAGAGCTTCGTGTACCAAGGTCTCAAGGTGGGAGGAAGCTCGGCTGATTCTCAGAACAGCAAGGCCAGCGTGGCTGCCGGTGCTGGGGAAGCAACGGGGACAGAGATGGGTTCCTAGGGGGGCCAGGTCATGTGGGGACTGGCAGGTGACTGTGGAGTCTGGCTTGGATTTGGGCTCTAAGGGTACCGAGGAGCTGCAGATAAGATCTTCGGAATCATTTACTTGATAAGGTAAAACCCAGACTAGAAACTGGGGGGCCTAAGGGTACGGACAGTTCAAATTTTGCTGCAAATTGGCTGGGCGTGGTGGCTGATTCCTATAATCCCAGCACTTTGGGAGGCTGAGGCACGTTCATCACTTGAGGTCAGGAGTTCGAGACCAGCCTGACCAACATGGCGAAATCCCGTCTCTACTAAAAATACAAACATTAGCCAGGCATCTTCCATGAGTGAGTGATGGGCTTGTCCAATAGAAACATATTCTGTTCATCACAAAGCTGGCATCAAACGGCTTGTGTAGAAATCTGATCAGCTACTCTGTCTGGGACATTCAACTTGGCACTTAGAGGGGGAAAGGAACAGTCTGCCTTCTCAGGGCACACAGACCCTACAGGGACTTTCACCCAGTCCAGCTACTCGGGAGGCTGAGGCAGGAGAATCACTTGAACCCAGGAGACAGGTTGCAGTGAGCCAAGATCATGCTACTGCACTCCAGCCTGGGCGACACAGTGAAACTGAACTGGTTAGTTACTGGGGAAATGCAACTCGAAGGCATAATGAAATCTCCTTCACACCCACGAGGGTGGCTCTAATCAAAGCTCCAGGTAATAAGTGTTGGTGAGGATGTGGCGGAAGTGGGGCCCTCATAGTGGCCCTGCTTCTGCTGGTGGGAATGTAAAACAGTACAGCCACTTTGGAAAATACTCTGGCAATTCCTGAAATAAATTCCAGTAATTCTACTCCAAGAGAATTGGAAACATATGTACACACAAAAAAAACTTGTGCATAGACATGTAGAGATCATTACTCATAATAACCAGAGTGGAAACAACCCAAACATCCATCCACAGCTGAATGGAGACCCCACATGCGATCTCTCCACACGGTGGAATATTATTCAACCATGAAAAGGAGTGAAGTTCCAATACATGCTACAACCTGGATGGAAGCATTACGCAGAGAAGCCAGACACAAAAGATCCCACACTGTACGATTCCATTTGTGTGAAATGTCCAGAATAGGCAACTCCATAGAGACTAAAAGTATCTTAGTGGTCACCAGGGGCTGGGAGAGTTGGGGGAAATGGGAAGTGATCACTAATGGTGCAGGGTTTCTTTTTGGGTACTGTTGGAAATAGGTGCTCAGTGCTGCAAAGAAAAATCAGCACCAAGACAAAGAATCCTTCAGCAATGCAATTTTTACTTCCTGGACTGCAGGAAGGGAACTCTCACTAGCCGTCTTGCCACAAGAGTACAAAGAATAAAGGAAAACACACACATTTATCCCCTCACGCATTTTGGGTCATCCTTACTGCTGTGTCTGATCTCTGTTGGCTGGAGCCAGACCTCACAATCTAAACTAAAATCCGATTGGCTACAACTTAAAACTTTTCTAAACAGGTGAAAGCAATGGAGAGCTGGGACATGTGTGGCTGAAAGATCCTTTGTCTTGGTGCTAACTTTTCTTTGTGGCACTAAGCACCTATTTCCAACATCTATTTCCAACAGGTGATGAAAATTTTCTAAAATTGATTGTGATCATGGTTGCACATTTATTTGAATATACTAAAAACAATTGAAATATACTTCTGAGGCTGAGCTATGTCTCAGTAATGTTGCTTTTAGGACACACTGGTAATACATTTCTTTTCAGCTCTATCTATAAAAAGAGCAACAGCCTAATAGACCACTGGGCAAAGTGTATGAAGGGTACACTGGAAAAGAAATACAAATGGCCCACACATTTATAAAGAGATGCTCAGCGTAGTGGTGCCATCATGGCTCACTACAGCCTCAACCTTCTGGGCTCAGGTGATCTCCTACCTTAGCCTCCCA
Source organism: Cheracebus regulus (assembly GCA_963574635.1). Lineage (NCBI taxonomy): Eukaryota > Metazoa > Chordata > Mammalia > Primates > Pitheciidae > Cheracebus > Cheracebus regulus. The sequence continues at coordinate 8,388 of CAUYQU010093966.1, read as the reverse complement.
GGTAGCTGAGACTACAGGTGCACACACCACACCCAGTAATTTTTGTAGAGATGGGGTCTTGCTATGTTGCCCAGGCTGGTCTCAAACTCCTGGGCTCAAGAGATCCTCCAGCCTCACTCTCCCAAAGTGCTGGGATTATGGGGAGAGCCACCATGCCTGCCCTCAGGTTTACTTACAATGAAAAGAACTACCCCCAACTACCATTTTCACTTTTCAGACAGAGGAATGTCCACATTTTGGCAGGCACTCTGGTGAGGCCTGTGCAAGCCCTCACACCTCGGCGAGGGGACCCAGAACGAGACAATCCCCGTGGGGGATGGGATGGTTACTCTGATGTGTCAGCCTGATGGAGCCACAGGGTGCCCAGACACTCAGTCAAACATGGTCCTGGGTGTGCCTGTGAGGCTGTTTCTCGATGAGACGAACATTGAAATCCACAGACTGAGGAGAGCAGAGGGCCTTGCTACCTCGGATGGACTCCGACCTGTCAGTTGAGGGTCTGAGTGGAACATAAAGGCTGACCTTCCCCCAAGCAAGAGGGACTTCTGGCTGCCTGACTGCTTTGGCAGTGGCACATCAGTCTTTTCCTGCATCTGCTCTCCTGGGTCTCCAACAGCTCACTGCAGATCTTAGGACTGCCAGCCTGCATAATTTGGGGAGTCATTTCTCAGTTCCTTACTGTAAATCTCAATCTCTTTCCCAACCCTTCTTTCTCTCTCTCCCTCTCCCTCTCTGTCTCTCTGTCTCTCTCTCTCTCTCTCTCTCTGTGCATATGTACACATATATGCTATTGGTTCTGTTTCTCTGGAGATCTTCACTAATACAGACGGCAGCTCAGGGAAAGACGTCAACACTGTCTGCACATGGCCTTGACTCCGCAATCACGGTTCTGAGAATCCACCCTAGGGATGAGCCAGGTGAAAAACCTGACCTTTGTACAGAGTTACTCATTGCAACAATGTTTATAGGAGAAAAAGACTGGAAAGACTCTTGTGTCACAGGAAACAAATCATTGTGGTAAAATAAATCCATACGATGGAACACTGTGCCCCTTTAGGCAACATATGTAAATAAAATGAAAGAACCGGAAGCTCTCTATGTACTTAATGGAAATTGGCACCTAGACTGCAGAAGTAAATTCTGAAAGACACACAAGAGACTATGTGTCAGATGGGCCCGGGATGGGAGTAAGACTCTTCTCTAGATACTTTTTTTTTCCTTTTTTCTTTTTAAGACAGCCTTGCTCTTTCACCCAGGCTGGAGTGCGATGGCGCCACCTAGGCTTACTGCAACCTCGGCTGCCTGGGTTCAAGCTATCCTCCCACCTCAGTCTCCTGAGTAGCTGGGACTACCGTTTAGCACCACCATGCCCAGCTAATTTTTTTTATTTTTTTGAGACAGAGTCTTGCTCTGTTGCCCAGGCTGGAGTGCAGTGGCAGGATCTCGGCTTGCTGCAACCTCTGCTTCCCAGGTTCAAGCGATTCTCCTGCCTCAGCCTCCTGAGTAGCTGGGATTACAGGCACGTGCCACCACTTCCGGCTAATTTTTGTATTTTTAGTAGAGACGGGGTTTCTCCATGTTGGTCACACTGGTCTCAAACTCCTGACCTTGTGATCCGCCCCCCTCGGCCTCTCAAAGTGCTGGGATTACAGGCATGAGCCACGGCACCTGGTCAGATAATTTTGATCTGATATTTGAACCAATGATCCAAATATATCCTCTACTTAGAAAATAAAATATCCCCTCCTCACCCACCTCCAGTGTACTGGTTCATTGCCCTTGAAGGCCCAACCCGCTTTGCCGGAATGTCTGCTCCTGACTGTGGGTACTCCGTGCACCTAGGAGAGGCCGGCAGGTGCACACAGGGGCTGCAGGGCTGGAAAGAGAAAAGCTGAAAAGCTGGAAACAAACTAAAAACAACAGAGAATCCTTGAAGGCCGGGCGCGGTGGCTCACGCCTGTAATCCAAGCACTTTGGAGGCCGAGGCGGGTGGATCACCTGAGGTCGGGAGTTCAAGACCAGCCTGACCAACATGGTGAAACCCCGTCTTTAAAAAAAAAATAAATAAATAAATAAAATAAATAAATAAATAATAAAAATAAAAATAAAAAAAAAAGAGAATCCTTGAAATAAATGAAAGTGCATTCCAACTGTGGCCTATCTATGAAGCGGGTCTAGACCAGGCGATTTCCGAACTCACTGGTAGGTGGGGGGAAAGCCGGTTCCAGAACGGTATCTACAACGCCATCTGCTTTACCTTAAAGGGACCCCCAAATAAAACTATGTATTTCTAGTATGTAAGGCATATAAAAGGCGAAAAAGACTGGGGGCGACACAGGCTCACAATGGTGCTTACTTCCAGAGGCGGACGGGAAAGGGTCGGGAGGGAGAGCGGTCAGGGGGCTTCAGTTCAGTTTCGGTGTCTTCGCAAGAGACTGCATTTATTACTCGAGGAAAACAACGTTTATAAACATAAACGTTAGTAAATAACGAGCAGAAACGCTTATACCCACCGACTTCCATTTTGTTAGCGCGCACAAGAGTTGAAAAAACTCTGGAAAGTAGCGCAGACCAAAGGCCGGAAGGGAGCGGCGCCTGCTGATCGGGTAATGAGATCCCGGGCGATTTTAATGAGCGTCGGGCTTCACCCTCCAGGGTTTCCTGTTTTCCCACAGTGACTGCTTCTAGCGAAGGGGGCTCTGAGCAGGGCGCCGGGAGAATGAACGCTTGCTCCAGCCGGGCCGGGAACCCCTGGCCGGGGGCACCCGGGACACCCGGAGCAGAAGCGGAGCTCAGCGCTGAGCGCACGCCAGTGGCCCGGGGGTGCTCGCTCCGCAGGTGGAGGGCGCGCCGCGCGCTGGGGCCTCCCTCCGGACCCCGGGGCTCTGCGCCAGCTCCGGGAAGCGCCTCCGGCAGCGGGCGGCCATCCCGGCTCCATCTCTCCGCACCCCGAGTCCCAGCCCGGCGTTGGGCACAGGGCGAATGCACACTCCGGAGGGGCGGCTCCAGGGGGGTTCCTGCCTCTGCCCGCCGGTCCCTCTTGCGGTCTAACTTCTCCCCTCGGGGCGCGGCCTGGGCCAACCTCCACCTGCAGCGATCGCCCCGGGGCGGCCTCTCCCGCCAGCCCCTCCGACCCGGCAGAACCGGGAGGGGATTCGCGCGCCCTCCGAGGACGCCCTCCCCGCGCGCCCCTGCGCCTCCTCGTCTGCAAAAGAGGAGCCGACGGAGAACCTGGGACGGAACCGGGGCTCTCCATGGGCGCCGAGAGGAGCGGAGGAGGCCGGGGGACACCGCACACCTCCTCCGCAGAGGGAAGGATCCGCGGCTGCGCGCGCTCCCCGGACCTGGACTGCGCCCTGGACCCCCAGCCCTTCCGCGGGCCGGCAGGGGAGGGGGCTGCAGCGCCTGGACTGGCCATGGAATTATGTTGCATGGAAAACAAAGAGAACAGGGCCATTTCGTGTTTCTCACAGCCGGGCGGCCGCTCCCGCCCCACTGTCCCCTGCTCCGGGCCTTAGAGGACGGGTCACCCCCTCCTCCCCACCGGTCCCTACCGCCAAAATTCCCCAGCTCTTCTTTCCTCTGTCAGAAGTCTGTGACCTTAAGGAAGCAATTAGCTTCTCCCGCAGCCAATTAGCGCCCAGGCAATTCCCTATTTTTCCAGCGCGCAAATGTTTTGGCGGGCTGGAGACGCCCAGGACCTCGGAAACCCGACAACCGCAGTTTCGGACTGGAGCGGAGGGGACTTGAGGGGTCGCCGAGGGGACAGACGGGTCGGTCTTAGACAAGGAAAAAGCCTCAATGTGGGAGCACCGCGGAGGAAGGGATTATCAGTCTATCTGGGCTAATGCGGGGACGCTTCTTGGAGCAAGTGACTTCTGAGTAGACCTTGAGAGCTGAGTGGGAATTTTCCAGAAGGTAAAGGAGACAGCCACTGAGTTCTATTTCAGGGTCAAGGTCAGCGTGGGAGATCCGGGCACACAGACCCACCCCCAGCAGGCCGACTGGGAGCTGGTCCCTGAAAGTGCTGTGCACATCTGTCATCCTGGATGGACGCATCAGGTGTGGTCTCTCTGGACGAACAATTCAGCTATACCAGGGGGTGAAACACCGACCCAGGCTACAATATGGGTGAACCCCAAAGACATGCTACTCAGTGAAAAAAGGCAGTCACCAACTACCACATATTGTAGGATCCCATTCATATGAAATGTGCAAAATAGACAAATCCATGTGTGAATCTGACAGAAGGTGGACTAGGGGCTGCCCCCGGCTGGGAGCATGAGAATGACTGCTGATGGGTTAAGTGTTTTGTTTAGGGAAGAATGCTTAGGAAATTAGATTGTGGTGGTGGCTGCACAACCCTGTGTATATACCAAAATCGATGGAATTGTACACTTTAAAACAGTGAACTTTATGGTATGTGAGTGAAATCTCAGTACATTTTAAAAAAAGAGAGCTTAGCAGGGCTGGGCGAAGTGACTCACACCTGTAATCCCAGCACTTTGGGAGGCCGAGGTGGGTGGATCACCTGATGTCAGGAGTTCCAAACCAGCCTAGCTAACATGGCAAAAACCCATCTCTACTAAAAATACAAAAATCTGCATCTCTACTAAAAAAAACCCATCTCTACTAAAAATACAAAAATCTGCTGGGTGTGGTGGTGGGCACCTGTCATCCCAGCTACTTGGGAGGCTGAGACAGGAGAATTGCTTGAACTCAGGACGTGGTAGTTGCAGTGAGCCTAGATTGTGCCACTGCACTCCAACCTGGGCGACAGGGCAAGAGATCAAGACTCTGGAGAGCGCTTAGCAGATCTGCACCTCGGCTCCTGCACCGTGGTCCTTACAGCTGCCCCATTTTGCCCCAGAAGGCGCTTCTGCATGGGCCTTGCAGTGGGGCAAGGCCACAGCCCGGCCAGCCCCTTGCTGCCCTCTGAGAGTGTCTTCTCGGGAGAGCCGACTGGGCCTTCTCTGCCTCCAGCTCTTCTGGCACCTGATCCATGGCTGTGCACAAAGACAACAAGAGGTGAGTGGAAAGGCATTCTGGGCGGAGGGAACAGCCAGAACAGATGCCCAGAGGCAGGAAGTGGTGTGAGGTCTCGAGTGGAGGGAGCACAGAGCCCAGTGAGGTTCGTGAGCCCAAGCTAGAAGGGTCCTTTGGGCACAGATCTCTAGAAGGTCTTTCTGCCTGCCCTAGAGGAAGGGCCAGCGTCTGGGAAATGCAACCCAAGCAGTCACACAGGGGCCGGAACTTAACAGGGCTTTGTGGTTGGTTCATGCTCTGTGGTCACTGGCTTGACATTCCTTTCTTGTTTTTTAAAACTTTCTAAATTTTATTTATTTGTTTATTTATTTTGGAGACAGAGTCTCCAGAGCTCTGTCACCCAGGCTGGAGTGCAGTGGTGTGATCCTAGCTCACTGTAGCCTCGAACTCCTGGGCTCAAGCTCAAGCGATCCTCTTACTCAGCCTCTCAAGTAGCTGGGACTACAGGCACACCACCAGCTAAGTTTTTTTTTATTTTCTTTTTTTCTGTAGAGATAGGGCCTTGCTTTATTGCCCAGGGTGGTCTCAAACTCCTGTCTTCAAGCGATCTTCCCATCTCAGCTTGAATTCTCCATCGTTTTTGATCAAAAAGCCTTCATTTCCTTTTGCTTGACAAATTTTGAAGCCCGTTCTGCCTGGAGGCCACAGGTTGCAAAGACGTTGGGGCACAGAAGGTGACCATGAAGAAGGACACACATGGGCACAGTTTAGAGGTTCCTTCAGGAGACATGGAGATGGGGTGAGGGCCTGGAAGGGAAGGGCCAGATGGAGGGGCACCAGACAGGTAAGCCTGCAGAGCCTCAGCTCTCCACCCATCCAACCCAACCATCACTCAGTCATTCGGCTAACATTTCTGAGACTCAAGTTATGTATCCGGTTCTGGTTTCCAGGGATTCACATCAGAAGTTGGGTATACCAAGGTTTGGCTATATTTGATTATAGATTACAGAGGCATAATCACTAACCTTGTTATTTTTTGAGACAGATTTTCACTCTTGTTGCCCTGGCTGGAGTGCAATGGCGCAATCTCGGCTCACCACAACCTCCGCCTCCCAGGTTCCATCGATTCTCCTGTCTCAGCCTCCCAAGTAGCTGGAATTACAGGTGTGCGACACCACCACTGGCTAATTTTCTATTTTTAGTAGAGACGGGGTTTCTCCATGTTGGTCAGGCTGGTCTTGAACTCCCGACCTCAGGTGATCTGCCTGCATCAACCTCCCTCAGTGCTGGAATTACGGGCGTGAGCCACTGTGCCCAGCTGATGATCATATGTGCAGAAAAAGGCAAGGATTCGGGTCACTTATTGTTTAAGAAATATAAGAGGAACTCGGGCAAGAGGCATGGGGGCCATGGGCTCTGTCCTGTTCTGTCTTCAAAGCCTCCTTCTGGAGACCTGCAAGTCAGAATCAGCGTCTTTGTGAAATTACACTGCAAGCAGCAATGAATCAGCACGGTTCCTTGCCCGGGCTGGAGAGCAGTGGCGTGATCTTGGCTCACTGCAACCTCTGCCTCCGAGGTTCAAGTGATTCTCCTGCCTCAGCCTCCCAGGTCGCTAGGACTACAGGCATGTGCCACCATACCCGGCTAACTTTTTTTTTTGTATTTTTAGTAGAGACGGGTTGTCACTGTGCTGGCCAGGCTGGTCTTGAACTCCTGACCTCAAGTGATCCAGCCACCTCAGCCTCCCAAAGTGTTGGGATTACAGGCATAAGCCATGCTCTATTTGCTAATTTCTTTGACATAGAAAACACATACACACACCCACACCCACACCCCAATTTTTCTTTTCTTTGTGGCCTTGCTTTGCTGGCAAGTGAGGCTTGACTTCTCCCAGTGGGTAATATGGCCCCAGGAAACAAGTGAATGAAGTCATTTCCCTCAAGGTAGGTGTAGGGGTGGGCTCTAGTGAGGCTCTGACAGGATCAGAAAGGCGATGCCAGAGGGGCGAGGTGGGAGCTTAAAGGGGAGCCAGGCTGGGGACACAGCCACTGAGTGGGTGGGCACCTGTAATCCCATCTACTCGGGAGGCTCAGGCAGGAGAATTGTTTGAACCCAGGAGGTTGAGGTTGCAGTGAGCCGAGATCATGGCACTGCGCTCCAGCCTGGGCGACAGAGTGAAACTCCATCTCAAAAAGAAAAAGAAAAGAAAAGAAAGCTGCCATAAGATTGCTACAAAACTGGTTAATGTCCTACAGGGCAATAAAGTCATAACCTTGGGGAATTCTTTTTTGTGTCAACTGGAAATCCTTCAAATTTCTGTTGGACAAAAATCTACCAGCTCACATGTAACTTCACAGACTCTAGGACCTAGTCCAAGATACTGTTCCCTAGATAATGAGCAAATCCTTGAATGGGACGGTTAGGCAATGATCAAGTGTGACACTGAAAGCACATTCAGATATGCTTTGCCTTATTTCCAAGTTTTGGATACTTTTTCTTAACCTGTGTGGGGCAGGAGCCTATAGATGGGCCTTGGAAGGGCCACGACTGGAGTGATTTACTACTCTGTGTGTGTGTGTGTGTGTGTGTGTGTGTGTGTGTGTGTGTGTGTGTGTCCAGGGATAGAATTTGTAGCCATCATCAGGTTTTCCAAAGGTCAGTGACTGCCCCTTCCAAAATTTTTTTTTTTTTTTGAGACAGAGTTTTGCTCTTGTCACCCAGGCTGGAGTGCAATGGCACGATCTCAGCTCACTGCAACCTCCACCTCCTGGGTTCAAGCAATTCTCCTGCCTCAGCCTCCAGAGTAGCTGGGACTACAGGGGTGTGCTACTACGCCCAGCTAATTTTTGTATTTTTAGTAGAGATGGGGGTTTCACCATATTGGCCAGGCTGGTCTCAAACTCCTGACTTCAGGTGATTCACCCGCCTCAGCCTCCCAAAGTGCTGGGTTTATAGGCGTGAGCCACCATGCTCAACCCTTCCAAATTAAAAAACTATTATAAAGACTCAAGATATTACCTGCCTTTCTCCTTCTCCTTCTACCTCTACCTCCAAAGGGGAGGATTTATGTTTTAACACAGAAGACCTTTCGCCAACACTCTCATTTAAAGACTCAGGCATCTGCTAAAATGAGCTACAGGAGGGGCACCTCCTCCCTGTACATGAAGTCCCAATGTCCGGGCTGCTGGCACTGCGGTCGGGAGCAAGACTGCCCTGGCCTTGGTGATGGACAAGTCAAGACATCAACTTCAAATAGCATCCTTTTTTTTTTTTTTTTTTTTTAAGATGGGGTTTCACCATGATGGCCAGGCTGGTCTTGAACTCCTGACCTCAGGTGATCCACCCACCTCAGCCTCCCAAAGTGCTAGGATTACAGGCGTGACCCACCGCGCCCGGCCATGA
>CAUYQU010093964.1:0-12421 GCA_963574635.1 Cheracebus regulus | reverse complement strand
ACAAAACAATAAAAGATCCCCAATTTATATATTTTCCAATTCAGCTTTCTGTCAAACCCCACTCTTATATTTTTTTTTTTTTTTTTTTTTTTTTTAAAGATAGAATCTCGCTCTGTTGCCCAGACTGCAGTGCAGTAGCACAATCTCCGCTCATCTGCTCACTGCAACTCCCACCTCCGGGGTTCCAGCGATCTCATGCCTCAGCCTCCCGAGTAGCTGGGATTACAGATGCGTGCCACCACACTCAGCTAATTTTGGTATTTTTAGTAGAGATGGGATTTTGCCGTGTTGGCCAGTCTGGTCTCAAACTCCTGGCCTCAAGTGATCTGCCCACCTCAGCCTCCCAAAGTGCTGGGATTATAGTCATCAGCCACTGCCCCTAGCCTCCTACATTAATCTTAAAGGAGTTAATTTGCCAGCTCAGAAACCACTGGTGTTTCTCTGTGCCCAAATCCTCCCATATAAAGCTGCAGTGGTTGCTTGGCACTTAAGGCTCTTCATGCCAGAGCCTAAACTACTCTGGCTCTAGGAAATGGAGGTTGTGTAGTGCAGGGATTTTGGTGCTTACCTCCGAAACCTAGTTCTACCATGTACCAGCTGTGTGGCCTTCAGCAAGCCTCTAAACCTCCGGGTGCCTCAGTTTCCTTAACTGTTAAATGGGGATAATAATAGGACCTACCTTGCTGAGCTTTCATTAGAATTATATTTATGATATGTAAAATGCTAAAATGGTGTGAGTAGTGCCGGGCATGGTGGCTCACACCTATAACCCTAGTGCTTTGGGAGACCAAGGCAGGAGGATGGCTTGAGGCCAGGAGTCTGAGACCAGTCCTGTCTCTAAAAATAAAAAATAAAAAAATTCATGGGGCATGGTGGCCCACGTTTGTGATCCCAGCTACTCAGAAGGCTGAAGTGGGAGGATTGCTTGAATTCAGGAGTTTGAGGCTCATGAGCTGTGATCCCACCACTGCACTCCAGGTTTTGTGACAGAGCAAGACCCTGTCTCTTAAAAAAAAAAGGTTACTATTTAATGTCACTCTACTTCAAGCACCCGTGAGGCAAACCTGACCTGTCAGTCCTCAAATATCATCACTGGGCTCTGTTATGGCATGGGCTCTTCTGCTGCACAGACTGCCCAGTGCCAGTCTCACAATTTAGTTCTTACCCATTGATGCGCTTTGGATTTGTGTCCCCACCCAAATCTCATGTTGAATTGGAGGAGGGGCCTGGTGGAAGGTGATTGGATACAGGGGGAGATTTCCCCCTTGCTGTTCTTGTGATCGTGAGTGAGTTCTCACTATCTGATGGTTTAAAAGTGTGTGGCCCTCCCCCCTTCGCTCTGTCTCTTCTGCTCTGCCTGGTAAGACGTGCTTGCTTTCCCTTCACTTTCCTAGCACTTTGGGAAGCTTCCCCTTCACCTCCCAACCATGCTTCCTGTTAAGCTTGTGGAGCTATGAGTCAATTAAACCTCTTTTCTTCATAAATTACCCAGTCTCTTTATAGCAGTGTGAAAATAGAGTAATATACCCATCCTTCAAGGTCTAGCTCAAACCTTATTAACCCCACACATCTTTTCTTGCTCCCTTTTGTCCTTCAGGAATCCTTTTGCATGAATCTCATGCTGTTTGATGTTATAGTTACTATAATCAAGCCTTTCATGAGAGGGAAAATAAAAGTGCTTTGCATGTTGTAAAGTATGACACAGATATGATTTTTTTTTTTTGAGACAGAGTCTCACTCTGTCATCCTGGCTGAAGTGCAGTGGCATAGTGTTGGCTCACTGTAACCTCCGTCTCCTGGGTTCAAGCAATTCTCCTGCCTCAGCTTCTCAAGTAGCTGGGATTACAGGCACCCACCACCACGCCCAGCTAATTTTTATATTTTTAGTAGAGACAGGGTTTCACCATGTTGTCCAGGCTGGTCTCGAATTCCTGACCTCAGATGATCCACTCACCTCAGTCTCCCAAAGGGCTGGGATTACAGGCGTGAGCCACTGCCAATGTGTTTTTAATGACAATAGTGATACCATTTTATCTCTACCCCATAACTGTGTGGCATGAGTTCAGGGGTCACATCTATTATCTTTGTTTTTCCCATAGTGGTTTTCTATGATAAAATTTGTCAGCATTTTAAAAAAATTTAGGATGGGTTCTTACTATGTTGACCAGGCTGGTCTGAAACTCCTGGGCTCAAGGAATCCCCCCACCCCGGCTTCCCAAAGTGCTAGGATTACAGGTGTGAGCCACTGTGCTCCATCAAACATTTTCAGTGGATGAGAAAATGATTACTACTGTAGGGTGAGTTGGTTTACCAGCTGGGTTTTCTGCAGAGAGGTCACTGAGGTGATGGAAAGCATGATACAGATTTGTTACGGGAAAATGCAGAATATGCTCAGAACATGGGTATTTCCCAGGTGGTCACTGCAGAAATCTCCAAGAAGCCAGTGGGTGGGCAAGTCAGGAGGCTGTTCAGCCTCTCTCAAGGTTTCTTTTGAGCCTTCTTCTCAACTTAAACCTGGGAAATCCTCCCCGCTTTGCTTCCCACTTTCTGTATCAACGCTTCTCTCTCCTAGTTTTCGTGGTGTCTACATGTGTCAGTTACCATACTTAGATGTAGGCAACAGAAAATGACTTTGTCTCACTCAATCTAAAGAAAATGTACTAGATATACAGTGGAGGCTCACAAAAGAAAAAGAAGCCAGACTGCAGGCTTGGAAAACCACTGGAGTTGGGTAGGAGAGCCCTAGAGCCTAGGCACCGGGAGCCACAGCCACCATCAGGCCGCAGGGTGTTCCTTACTTCTTTGATTCAGCTGCCAAGTTAAAGTCCTAGGGGAGAACGTCTGATTGGCCAGGCTGGGTTGCAGGCTCATGCCAGGCTGCAGTGGGAGGGGAACTGGAAGATCTGATCCTTTTGGCTTCTGTCCTAGGAAGCAGGCAGTACGTCCTATCAGAGCTACACACAGCAAGGTAAAGGCAACTCCCTGAAAAGGAAGGAACTTTCAGGGAGTCGCCTTGACTCGAGAAGGGGAACTGGATGCTAATGGCTAAGTAACCAAAAATCAGCCACCACGCTATGCTTCTGGGTTTGCATCTGGATTCTCTCTTTTAGTCTAGTCAACCTGGATGGATGACTCTCTTGCATAACTACCTGTATTGTGATTCTACTTCTCCCCAGGAGGCTGCCTTTCTTTCTTGGTGGCATGTGCTGCTTCCTGAGAGCAAAGGATGTCACAGCCCATGGTCCTGGGATGCTGAAACCCAGCAGGCCTAGTACTCTATGCTCACTTCTATCTGGAGGAATGGGAGAGATGAGACAGAAGGTGCATGCTGGGCCTCTAACCTTCCAGCTCAGCACACTGGAAGGTCAGAGTAGAGAGAGAGGTTGCGAAAAAAAGCAAAACAAACCAAGTTAGCCCTGCAGCCATACTACTCCATCTCTCACCCACTGGGCACTTCATGCTAAGGAGAGCAGAGAGGTGTCAGGAAGAGCTATCTTCATTTTAAGCTCTGTTGTCTGGAGCCACTGTCTGCAATAGCATCTATGTGAAAGGAAAAATGAAAAGCAAGGGGCAGTTTGCTAGACAGAGTCATTTCTGAGAACGTTCTCCTCATTTACCATGATACAAGACAGGGACTGCCCTCTTTCTGTCCATGGTTTTTGTCATCTGCCTGTGACACCTGGAACTGTGACAGCCATCTTGTGACTATGAGGACACAAGCCTGAAGACAAAAGCCCACTCCCTGAGGATGCCAGAGAAAAAGGGACTCAGACTGGATCTTGATGATGTTGCTGGGCTGTTGCATCAACCAACCTTGGAACTTCGAAAGTCTTCCAGACTTTCTGTTCCATCAGACAATATACTTCATTCCTGTTGAAGAGGAGAGTAGTTTTGATTTCCGTTATAACTGAAATCATCCTACCTGATACAGCCTTCTAGCCACTCTTCTAAGCACTGGGCACAATCTAAGACCTGCTGACATCATCCAACTGTGGAATGCGAGCCTACAGAGGGAAATTCTCCCCATCCAAAAAAGCAGAAGGCTTTCTGCAGCTGCACAGTAAATGCATGCCTCAGGCCAGCCCTCCTATTCCTTATCCTTTGTCTTTTTTGGACAAAGATCATGTAATTTGGGACCATAGATATTGGGTAATTACTATGGTAATGATTAGGGATTCACTTCAGGAATAAGGAAATATAATTATAGTCCCATTTCAGCTTGTTTCCATGACAACAGGGGCAACTGCAATTGATCAGCAGTTTTCTTCCTAAACAGATCCGTGAGTCTCATTCAAATGAAATGTTAAAGAGCAATTAAATATCCTCCTCAAGCAAACTAGAGTTGCTGGAAGAGACTGGAGTCAGATTATCTGACTTAGAGGCTCATCCTGAACTCGGGTATTTTATCAAAATACATGGTACTCGACAGGCTACAGTGTGCCAAATTATCTGTTAATTACAAGAGAAACAGGATATGTCATATAAATTCAAGGAAGAGGAGGAAAACTTGGAATCTCAAATGGAGAATCTTAGAATTGGAAGTCAGCAGGTCATCCACTCCAGTCCGTAGGCTCAGTCCTGTGTCTATACCACCTAGAACAAGCGATCCTCTAACTTGCCTCTAAAGCCCACTTCACAGGCTTCCAGGATATTTATTCCACTCCTCCGTTTCCCCACGTGGAGAAAGATCTTTTCATGAAACCCTGTAGCTGTCATTTGAACCAATTTTCCTCTTAGTTCATGCTCTGGAAATGGTTGTCATCAACACCCTCTTTATCTCAATACTAACATTACCCTGCTTTTTTTTTTTTTTTTTTTTTTTTTTAAAGAGATGGATTTTCACCATGTTGGCCAGGATGGTCTTGATCTCTTGACCTCATAATCCACCCACCTCAGCCTCCCAAAGTGCTGGGATTACAGGCGTGCACCACTGTGCCCGGCCTACCCTGCTTTTTAAAGTGCTTTATTGGCAGTGCGCGGTGGCTCATGCCTGTAGTCCCAGCACTTTGGGAGGCCGAGATGGGTGGATCACAAGGTCAAGAGATCGAGACCATCCTGGCCAACACGTTGGGCTGGAACTCCTGTTCTGCTGCTGTTCTATTCCCCACATACTGTACCTCTAAGAATTGCTATACTTCAGCAGTCCCCAACCTTTTCAGCACCAGGAACCAGTTTTGTGGAAGATAGTTTTTTCATGGACAGGGGGTGGAAGGACTGTTTCAGGGTGAAACTGTTCCACCTCAGATCATCAGGCATTAGATTCTCATAAAAAGCATGCAATCTATATCCCTTGCATGCACAGTTCACAATAGGGTTCATGCTCCTATGAGAATTTAATGCTGCTGCTGATCTGACAGGAGGCGGAGCTCAGGTGGTAATGCTCCCTTGCCCCCCACTCACCTTCTACTGTGTGGCCTGGTTCCCAACAGTCCACAGACGGTACTGATCCACTGTCTGGGGGTTGGGGATCCCTGCTTTAACTGATTCATAAATCTTCTTTTCTTCTAGACTTACTCAGCTCACCTCCGTTAATTTTCCTGCTTAGTCCCTAATTTTTATTTAGTGGATTTTGCACCTCTTCACCATTCCCTATTCAAGTTCAGCACATCCCAGGTTCCTAAGGATAGAGGATGAATAATCAAGTAAAAGAGGTCCTGACTTCATCCTCTGAAAAGCAGCAAGGCCAAGTGAATTGATGCACACACTCTCATTTCATTGGTGACATGACATCTCATGACACCAAATGTGGATTCTTCCTTTTCCAGCAGGTCAGAGGGACAGTGATACTCTTTACCAAGGTGGGAAACTGGAGGACACATTAGATGAATGTTGACTTGTCCAATGGGAAAAGTCAATGTGGCAAAGAGCAATAATCATGCATTCATTCATTGAATAAATGCTTACTGAATGCCTGCTATGTGCCAAGTCCAGCATTAGAGGCTGGAAATACAATGAATGACAAGTCACAAGGCTTACTTTTATGGAAAGGTCAAGGAAGCTGTGAGAACAATGTCGAGAGGAGGAGCCTGATCTAGACTGAGGGAATCAGAGAAAGCTTGCTCTCCTAAGGAAGGCACATTTGTGCAGAAAACTCAAAGATGGAGAGGAATTAGACAAAGGAAGGAGGTGGAGATGGTGGGTGGGGCTATTCAAGAAAAAAGCACTACCATGTGCAAAATGAGCACTGTCATCTCTTTGAGCCTGTTTCCCCATTTATAAAGTGAAGGTATGGGATCAGGACTAAAAATTACCCTAAACGTTTCATATTTTGTATTCTCACCAGCAATGTGTGAGAGTTCCAGTCGCTATGTATCTTCATCAACACTTGTTATTGTTTATCTTTTTTGGTTGTAGCCTTCCTAATGGGTGTGAAATGATATCTCATTTGTGGTTTTGATGTGCACCTCCCTGGTGGCTAATGATGTTGAGCAAGTATGGTTTACGTGTTGATATTTTTATAACATTTTTGTAGTGATGTCTATTCAAATCCTTTGCCCATTAAAAAAAATTGGGGGGGGGGGGGTGGTCATTTTGTTACTGTGAGAGTTTTGTTTTTGTTTTTTATTTTTACCTATTCTGAATAAGATTTACAAATATTTCCTTCCATTCTGTGGATTGTTTTACAATTTTCTTGATGGTATCATTTGTAACATGAAATTTAATTTTGAGGTAGTCCAACTTTTCTGTTTTTCCTTTTGTCACTTGTGCTTTTGGTACCTAAGAAACCACTGCCTAATTCAAGGTCATGGAAATTTACTTTTTCCTTTAAGAGTTTTATAATTTTAATTCTTACATTTAGGTCTGTGATCCATTTTGAGTTCATTTTTGTATATTCTGTAAAAAGGGGTCCAATTTCATTCTTCTGCATGTTGCTACCCAATTGTCCCAGAAATATTTGTTGAAAAATTCTTCTTTGCCCATTGAATTATCTTATCACTCTTATTGAAAATCAACTGACCACAAATGTAAGAGTTAATCTCTAGACTCTCAATTCCATTCCATTCCACTGATCTACACATCTATCCTTATACCAGTACTGCACTGTTTAGGTTACTATAGCTTTGTGGTAAGTTTTTTTTAATTGGAAAGTGTGAATCTTCCATCTTTGTTCTTCTTTTTCAATACTGTTTTGGCTATTTTGGGTCCCCTGCATTTCCGTATGAATTTTAGGATTCACTTTCTAATTTCTGGGGGAAAAAGACAGCTGGGATTTTGATGGGGACCACACTGAATCTGCAGATCAATTTGGGGAGTATTGCCATCTTAACAATATTATGTTTTCCAATCTATGAACATGGGATGTCTTTCCATCATTTCAATCTTCTTTAATTTCTTTCAGTAATATTTTGTCATTCTTAGTGTACAAGTCTTGCACTTCCTTGGTTAAACTTATTCCTAAGTAGTTTATTCTTTTTGATGCTATGTAAATGGAATTGTTTTCCTAAGGTCATTTTCAGATCATACATTGCTAGAGTACAGAAAGACAACTGAGATACAAAAACTCCAATCTTGTATCCTGCAACCTTGCTCAATCTTGTTTATTAGTCTAATAGCTTTCTGTGTGTGTATTCCTTAGGACTTTCTATATATACAATCATGGCATCTGCAAATACAGTTTTACTTCTTCCTTTTTAAGATTAATGCCTTTTATTTCTTTTTCTTTCTAATTGTCCCAGCTATAGCCAGCAGTATAGTACTGTACAGTACAGTGTTGAATAGAAGGAATGAAAGAAGAACCTCTTGTTTTGTTCCTGATTTTAAGGGGAATGCATTCATTTTTCACCACTAAATATGACATTAGCTGTGGATTTTTCAGATGCTCTTTATCAAGTTGAAGGAGTCTCCTTGTAATTTTTAGTGTTGAGTGTATTTTTTATTTATAAATCATGAAAGGATGTTGGGTCATGTCAAATAGTTTTTCTGCATTGATTGAGATGGTCATGTGGTTTTTAATCCTTTATTTATTAATATGGTATATTACATTGATTGGTTTTGTATGTTAAACCAACCTTGCACTCTTGGGATAAATCCCATTTGGTCATGGTATTTAATCATTCTTACATGTTGTTGGATTCAGGCTGCTAGTTTTTTCTTAAGAATTTTTGTGTCTATTGTCATAAAGGATATTGGTCTGTGGAGTTTTTTTCTTATGATATCGTTGCCTGATTTTAACATGATACCATGGGGCTTACAGAGTTGGAAAGTTCTCTGCTATTCTATTTGTTATATTCTTTCTTCCATGAAAATTTCTGCTTATGCCATTATCTGACAGGTTCATGCCTTCCCTCTCAGCTACTTTACGTCCTGCCCAAAATTTGTAGTCAGCTTAAGGCCTCCTCATTCCTGAACCCTTTTCTGACTGTTCCAGTTTGAGTGAGCTCATCCTCTCCAGAACCCCTTCACATCTCATTGTGCTTACATCTGGCACTTAACATAAAGTGTCGTAGATATGCATGATGTAACAAGCACTGGGTGTTCATTAGAAACTGGAAGCAGGACAAGTAGAGTGTCCTAGTAAGTATCAGAGCCTCAATCAGGCAGTTGGAGGTAGGCAGACATCTGAGCCTTGTGAGCCAGGACCAGTATGACGATTCAGGGCCATATGAGTAGCTCCCTACTAAGCCTGCAGCCTCCTTGAGAGGCAGAGTAGTGGATGCTTAAGAATGCACTCTTTATTGCTTCAGTAGTGGCTCAGGGATTTATACGCTGTATGACCTTAGGCAAATTACTTGCTAGCCTTAGTTTTCTCAACTTTGAACTGTTGATAGTAATATCAATCTTAAAAAGTTGTAAATTTTATATGAGTTCACCTATGCATACACATTGTATTAACTTCAATTAATGATAGCTTTAATACATGCCATTGGATATTCTTAGTGAAAAAAGTCTCTATGGTCAAAAGAATATTGAAATACTGCATACTACATACTTCTTCTTAGGGATTCACAGGACACATTAGCATAGTAAAAGCTATGTTGAGTCCCACATAAAGAATCCCATTTAATTTGTTTTTGTTGAGAATTCCCCAAACCTATTTACCAAGATGACTCTACCTCACTTTTAAAATTTGACAACTATTTTAACACACCTTTGGAAACATAATATTAGTTGTGTTTAATTAAGAAAAGAAATCATATTAGATTGTTAAAAACAGATCGTGTTTTATTGCTTTGCTTTTCCCAAGGAATGTATAATTTAAAAGCAGCAGCCTAGGAGAGATAAAGGCTTCTAAGCTAGAGAAAGAAAAGAATGCTTTAAAAACCCAAAGGAAATGGAAATTTTCAGGCAGAAGGAGCAGATCAATAAGGAGCTATTCTTGGTCACAGAAACATTTCTAAAATTACAGATTCTTGGGAGTCTGACAGGATGTTAACGTTCAGCTCCCTAAATTCCCACCCAGTTCAGAAATCCCACCTTCACTGGCCTCAATCTTTGTGGGCACATGCCCAGCCTCCCATTTTTAGGCAGCTCTAATTAGGAAATTCTTCCTCACACTGGGCTGAAATCTACTTCCTTGGAACCTCTACCCAAAGTCATGTTAATGGAGCTTTGAGTTTTGTGCTTTTGTGAGAACTGTCGATTTTGGAGACAGCAAATAAAATGTACAGAAAATTTTTTGAATCATTACACAGTGTAAAGTAATAGTCTGTTAATTGAACTATGAACTAAAAATAAGACTTTCTAAAAACAACATTTTTCATTTTCTCCATCTGTAAATAGGGCAAATAACTAGAAATGCAAGTATACAATATATGTAGGATTTACTTTGTAGGTGAAATTACTTTGCAATTGTCAATTCCTTAGAAAAGAGAAATACATACTTTTTAACTACTTCTATTTTCCTGTGTTTCTATCTTTTTTTCCTACACTGTCCAGGCTAGAGTGCAGGAGCTCTTCATAGACATGATCATAGCGCACTACAACCTTGAACTCTTGGCTAAAATGATCCTCCCACCTCAGCCTCCTGAGCAGCTGGGAAATCATAACAGTCTCTCCGACCACAGTGCAAACAAGTTAGAACTCAGAATTCAGAAACTAACTCAGAACCGTACAGCTTCATGGAAACTGAACAACTAGCTCTTGAATGTGGACTGGATAAACAATGTTGACTGGATAAACCATGGGCAGAGCGAGGTTGTAAATTGACAGTTGTCTCCTGGCAATCTCCTGATAGTGGAAAGTTCCAGAGGTGCCTAGTTTATAAAGTTCGGTCCCTGGAACTTCTAAGTAAACACACAGTTAAGAAAGTTTGCAGTGTAGGAAGTATCTCGTGGAGAGACAGTGAAGCTTATAATTGCATTCCTGAAGAGCTAAGCAGGAAGTGACAGAAAAGGAAAATGGTAAAAGTAATTCATTCCTTCCTTAAGAAAATACATGTACTCAGTTACAACAATCATAAATAGTAGATTCCTAGGCTATCTTCTGTCTGACTTGGCTACAGATTGGAGGCTTCCACAACACCCTTACTGGGTTCAGCAATTTACTACAGCATGTTACAGAACCCATGGAAACAGTATACTTACTATGGCTGACTTATTGCCAAAGATATTTTAAAGGCTACAAATGAACAGTCAGATAAAGATGCATAATGTGAAGTATGTGGAAGGGGTGCAGCCTCCATGCCCTCTCCAGATAGGATCCTCCCAGCATCTCCCCATGCTCAGCAACACAGACGCTGGCACTCCCCCAACCCGGTCCTTTATTACATAGGCAGATTGCTTACATGAATGTCCACAGGTGATCAACTCAACCATCAGCACCTCTCCCCTTCGGAGATGGGGAGATGAAATTTCAAATCCTCTAACGACAAGATTGGTTCCCTTGGCAGCCAGCCCCACTGGGGCTGTCCAGGCACCCCCCAGTCATCAGTCATCTCATTAGCACATGGAAGACACATCACACTTCATACATTCCAAAGGCTTAGAGCTCTGTCTCAGGACCCCACAGCAGAGATCACACATTAACTCTTGTTATATTCCAGTAACCCACAAAATGGAAGAAAAAAATCTGCACATTACTTTTATAAGTGTCTGTTATCCACAATGTATAAATAACTTTTATAACTCAACAACAAAGACAACCCTACCTAAAAATTAACAAAGGACTTTAACACACACTTCACCAAGAAGCAAGATGCTTAACATCATTAATAATAATTAAAAACATAAAGAGATACCCCTTAACTCACACTAGAACAGTTATACTAAAAAAAAAAAGTGTTGACAAAGATGCATAGAAACTTGAATTATTAAACACTGCTTGTGACAATATGAAATGGTGCAGCCTATGTGTTAAATAATCTGGTGTTTCTTCAAACAGTTACAAATAGATTTACTGTATGACCCAATGATTCCATTCCTAAGTATAAACCCCAAAGACCTGAAAACAAAGGTGTTGAAACAAAAACTTTTACGCTCTTTAAATGTGTCAAGATCATAAATATGCAGGAAAGTCTTGGGAACAGTGCCAGGAAAACTGGATCAGAATGAAAAAACACGTTATACTCCCAGGTGGGGCAGGAGGTTAAAGCAAAATGAGTTTGTGGTCTGAATTACCATGTAGGAACTATGCTGATTTCCTGATCGAGGGGTTATGTGGTGGTAACCTGGAAAAGTGACCGTACTTTGGGTAAAATATACCGGAGTATTTTGTGGGACATTGCAAATCTGATACAGCAATAACTGCTGGGGAATCTAAGAAAAAAAAAAAACAGGTTATATTTTGTACTGCTACTGGAAATTTCCTAGAAGTATGACATTATTAAAAAGTAAATTACATTTTAAAAGAACCATATCAATACCATGCCAGAAAAGCAGAGACATTAGCAAAATCCACTATAGAGGCTACGCTTCATCCAAACCTGTGAACCCTTATAAAAGCCTCAATGTCAACAGACTCCACTTAGTAGATATCATATTGGTATTACAGGTACTGTGTGGATATGTTAGTGTTATGGCATGGTGTGGATATTAGTGTTAGGTACAGTGTGCATATTACGTTAGTGTTGGAGAACAGTATAGATATCATATTAGCATTAGGGCACGGTGCGGATAGTATAACATTAGTATTAGAAACAATGGTGTGGATATTAGATTAGCATTAGGGTATGGTGTGGATATTATACTGGTTTTAGCATACGGTATGGATATCATAGTAATGTTAGGGCATGATGTGATTATTATATTAGAGGCCACTGTGAGAATACATCTTAGCAGCCACTGTGTCTGGGACGTTAACAATGACATCAGGGTGTAGTCGTTAAGGATGGGATTTGGGGATTTCATTTTTCTCGATGAATTTCTTCCTTTGCTGAGTACCCTAAAGACTCTTCTCTGCACTCAGGGCCGTGGAAAGGAAGCTTTTTACTCACCAATAAACAACACTTATTGACCCGACCGTCGTGCTGCCCTGAGGAAGTCGA
>CAUYQU010093956.1:0-26089 GCA_963574635.1 Cheracebus regulus | reverse complement strand
AACCTGGGCAACAAACTGTCTCTATCAAAAAAAAAAAAAAAAAAAAAAAAGTCAGGCATGGTGGCGTGTGCCTGTATTCCCAGCTATTTGGGAGACTGAGGCAGGAGGATCACATGAGCCCAGGAGGTTGAGGCTGCAGTGATTGCACCATTACAGTCCAGCCTGGGGGACAGCGATCCTCTCTATAAAAAAAAAAAAAAAAGCCCTCCCTGAAATAACATTTTATTTGCAAAGTCCTGCATGATATCAGTTCAAAGGAATAAATATGCCACTAGGATAATATTAAGGTATATTATGATAATATAAAAATTTTGAGTGTAAGTTATCTTTTATTGTTTAATTTTATTCATTTAAATGTTAATCTGTTTCTTCTCTATTTGAATACCATTAAAAATAAAAATTACCTTCTATAGTCTCTGCTGAGCAGAACTTTTAAAGCCACTTTTTCACATATTCCATTCAAATATGATTCAGTCAATTTCTTGAAATTGAAAATAGCTTTCAAATACCACTATCATTTTCCTAGTCTGTTTCATAGGTACTTCACAGAAAGCTAATTAAGTCACAGTTATAATCTTTTGATTTGTTTCATTCATTAATTGAGGTGTACAATTTATATTTGACCAAGTAACTGACAGATATGAAGAGATAATTTCTTTAATATATTATACCACAAATATTTTTGTGAATTTTGCTTTTTTATAATAATGGAAAATTATTTATGTGAAGTTCAGAAGTTTTATAACAGTCATATTTGAAAATACATAAATGAATTATCTATGGGTGGAATGTTTTAATGGCCAAGTTTTATACCCACTGCTAAATCCTAACTGAATACAGTACATATTATCATTTGAGTTGCCTAACCTCAATTCTTCTGTACTTCTGGTGAAACAGAATTGATGAATCTATCATGACAAAATGTTTCACCCTTCTCAGCCTGTTATATTTTGAATATTTGTGTCCCTGCTTCCACATTTATATGTTGAAACTTAATCACCAATGTGATAGTATTAAGAAGTGGGGCCTTTAGAAGGTGATCAAGTCATGAGGGTAGAGGTCTCCTATGTAGAATTAGTGACTTCACAAAAGGGCTGTGCCATTTCTGCCATGCAAGAGTGAAGCAAGAGACACCATTTATGAAGCAGAGAGTACCCCTCACCAGACATCAAATATGCTGGTGTCTTGATCTTGGACTTCCCAGCCTCTAGAACTGTGAGCAAGAAGTTTATATTATTTATGAACTACTCAGTCTAAGGTATTTTGTTATAGCTGCAGAAACAGACTAAGATACTGCCCAAGGCTTTCCATTTCCTAGGACTTCACATTTTTAGTAGAAAGACAAAAGGATTTGAAAAACTGGATCTATCTTATTGAAATAATAGCTGAGTCCCTGCTACCAGATGCCCAGAGCACCCCCGCTTCCTGCCCTTTCCAGCCTGGCTCTTCAGCAGAGCTTTTGTTTAGTAAGTCATGCCAGATCCCTCCAAAGGTTAACTTTTATTTTTCAAAGTCAGTTTTTTCTGCTTTCCACCAAGATCCCTAACTGGCATATAGGTTTCAACATGAGTAAGCTATCTAGGGTTACATAAAATGTCACCACTCCATAAATAACCACAGTGGTCTTTGAGGATGGGGATGATGTTTCTCATCTATGTATATTTAGTCCCTGAAACAAACTCCTGGAACATCACTAATTTATTTTTTCCAGATTTCCATGCCAACCTTCTGGCTTCTCTCAATTAAAGGTGATACCTATCTCCCACTTCCACCCTACCTTTATGCTTCAACTTCCCTGAATTCAGCAATTTTTAAACTGAGAAGTTTAAGAACCCAGACTGTTTCTCAGCAAATATTTGTTAATCAAAATTATTCTATGGGGGCCATATTAAACTTATGGCCTTGTTTTAATAAAATGGATACCAACAAATTGAAAGAAAGCAGTTGTCCCAGAAGAAAAACGTGTGTCAAAGTTCTCATCACCTAGGATGGAAATCTATATAGAATGATAAATATTGACCTAGACAAAGAAAATTGAGTCTTTCTTAAATCTAGGTTAGCTTAAAAAAAGTAAGAGGATTATTCTAAAATCGTCCTGGGTATTGTCAGCTACCAAAACAGCTTGAACAAGATTTAGGAATAAATTATTTAAGAGAATATATTATTTATCTGCAAAGTAAAAGTAAATATTCACATTCAACATAAAGAAAAAACTAAACTTCTCAACACCCCAAAGAAGTCCCATCTTGGAGAACTGAAAACAATTTTGCAACATTTATTGGAGGGTAGAGGTGGGATTTTGTTTGTGACTATTATATTCATCATAGAAAAAAAAATGAAAAATATGGTAAAATACTAAGGAAACAATCATCCATGATTTGTAAATGGTAAGACACTCTTTCTACTGTAGGCAACAGTAAAACCCAGTTCAAATTCCTTTAGCATAAAGGGAATCTCTTGGCTCCTAGAACTGAAAAGAGCAGGGTTTAAACTAACTTTAGGTGCCCCTTGATCTGAGGTCAAATGGCGTCACCAGCTCCAGATTTTTATCTTGTCTCCTCTGACTTTGCTGTCCATGAGGTTGGTTCCATTCCCAGTCAGACTGCCTCTTCAGGGTGGCTGGGCTCAAGACACATTAACCTCAAATAGGGTATATTGGCATTTGAGAAAACACCAGAAGCAGAAAGGTTTCTCTCATCTTCCCCTTCTTCTCTGAAGCAGGTCATAAGACCCCCATTCTAGGGGTGCCCTCTGTATACCTGGAGGAAAGACACATCCTCATCTCTGAAGACAGAAGAACACAGAGAAGAATCTGAGTAACCAGGCCTTGCTAAGTTCCCCCCAGTTTATTACCATTAGATCACATTTCTTTGGTCCACTCGTACTTCTGCACCACTGTGCACCTCTTCATTCAACCTAAGCATAAAAATACACAGATTTTCCTCTTTGAGTCTTAGTTTCTAAAGGCTCTCATAAAGCTTATATTAAATAACTGTGTATGCTTTTTTCTTGTTAATCTTTTTTTGCAGGTGCCTCATCCATGAACCTAGTAATGAGTGAAGAAAGAAATCTCTCCTCAACAGAGACTGCAGTGTGACTGCACTGTGGCAAAGCCAGTACTGCCTACCTCCAGCTCCACATTCCATGGGAAAGGCTCTGCATCCTTGATGGCTGAAACCAAAGGTTCGGCAGTGAGATATGTTGGTTCAGGGCCTGGCCCTGAATCCTCCCCTGGCTCAGCGTGCCAATAGACTAGGGGAACCAGGGGTGAAACCCACCTCCCAGGCCACAAGGACTGCAAGTAGTAGAGACCTTGATACCATTGATGAGACTGGGAGCTAAAGCTTGAAGGAGAATGAAAGGGGATGGGAGCCAAACCACAAATGTCTGCTACTATACCACCATCACCAAAGGATAACAACCATTGACATGTTGTTATATGTATGTGTGTAAGAAATCAGAGCATTTATGTGCCCCAAAAAATGTACAACCATGGTATATCAATTTAAAAATATTAGGAAGAAATTGGAGCATTTAAAAATGGATGTACAGTCTTCTCTTTTTACTTTATAATGTACAATAGGCACCATTATGTGAGGAGAAACTACCTTTAATTTGGCAATTAGTACATAGTCCAAATACCATAGATTCAGTAGAGCTTAGTTAAAATTTAAAACCAAAGTTAGGAATATATGAAAGACTTAGGGAAAAAAATGTTTAAAAAAAATAATTTAAGTTCATGAATTTTGCATCTGAGAGTCAGAGCTACTAATCTATCAAATGCTTTGTGTATAGCATCAGAGCAAATTGTTCATGAGTAATTTTAGCAAGTTTTTCTTAAGTCATTCAAGAGGTAAGTATACTGAAAACTAAAGTAGGGTTACAGACCGGGCCAGAATCTAATAAGAGAACAAGCATGATGAAGTATCTGTATTCATTTTACATGATTGATCCATTGAAAATTTTCCTCAGTCAAAAACAACTTCCATAGATACCGTACAGGTCAGGGATGGTGGCAACTGATACTAAATATTGCAGGAAGACATTTGGTTAGAAAAGGCAGTTTCACATTAAAATGGCAGTATAGCAAACATACATGCATCTGGTTAAGATTTATTGAGAATAAAACATCTAGCTTAAGAGGAAGTTTCCACAAATGCTATTAACCATGCATATTTGATTTCATCTTCAATGCCACAACTGTCACACTGCATTTATTACTTAGAAGATCTCATTACTTTTCCTACACTTCCTTCCTTTAATTGAATTTTGTGATCTTATAACCCATGATATGTAGCACTCACAGCATACTACGGTGATATATGCTAGGCAAATACATATGACAAGCTCTGTGATCAAAGAATAACAAGATCTGTCATCCTCCAGGTACCGTAGTAAAGGTCGGTTCTCAACTGTTTCTCCTTGGAAACAAGGGTATGTTTATTGTTGGTATTACCCAATATTTATGTGACAAATGAGATGCTCAAAAGTCTCCAAACAACTTTTATGTATTATCTTCTCAAAGGTTTGCCTTGATGGAATGACATTCCTATGCACATTTTGCAAAAGGATGGCCTAAGTCAGCATAATGGGCATGCAAAAGCCAAGAGGCAGCCTTGACTTCAGGACAAGGAATCATGATTCCTTCTAAAAAACAGAAGACCATTGTGGACTTTGAGCAGGAGAGGGTGTTCTTAGCAGGAAAAAATTTTGGGTTTGTTTCTGTTTTCTTTTAGAGAGATAACTTCGACAGAGTATCAGGGTGGATAGGTGTGTGAAGACAGTGGAAGAAACAAGGCAGACAAAACAGTTGGAATGAACTGCAATAGGTCAGGCTTGAGTGATGAGGAGCAGATTAAGATTTACTATTTGCAAGTGTAGATGTAAAGCAAAATGGTGAAGAGAAACATGGTCTGGAAGCACCAATGTAGACAAAGGTTTGAGCCTCTTCTTCCTGCCCAGCGAGTCAGGGCAAGAGTCACAAATGAGTGGGTCAAAGCAATGGTATCACCATGGGGAAGCCAGGATTCAGGTATCGGGAGGGGGAGCGAGGTTGAGAGCTTGAATATCTTCTTTCTATCGATTGGACAGAATAGAAAAGTCAAGTTCTAGAGCTAGAAATACCTACTCAGTGGCCAGACCCACTTTCCAAAATGGTAGTAAGTTTATTTAGGTAGATGGATTCTAGACAAGGACAATCAACAGATGGAAAGCTAGGCCAAGAGCTGACATGAGGATGACCTAAAGAAGTAAAAGAATATTATCAAAATTGAATGACCCAAAGGGTGAATGTGAGCCAGCCTGTTGTCCTCCCCTGTAGAGATTCAGGTATCGGATAGCACTATGTACTTCCAACGTTTCCCCTTCCAAGGAACGAGAATTGACAAGGATGAGGCGTGACCTGTTCCAGATGGCCAGCACATCGGATAGGTATTTGATACAGGGTCTCCAGCAAGAGGAATGGGTCACAAGGCTGCTTAGATGACAAAGAGAGAGTTGGGTGTTAATGCCTGACTGTGAAAATTGAAACACAAAATCAGAGTGAGGTTGACTTAGTGCAGAAGCACTTGAATATTGAAGACTAAAGACAAAATTGGCCACAGTTTCCAGAGCCACTGGTCAGGTATTCCCTTCCATGGAGAGATAAAGGAATACAAAGCTAAAGAGATAGTAGGGTGTTTTTTGAAGTATTTGAAGGAATAGTTAAGATAAAGGATAGTTTGTTCAGATTGGGGCTCCTAAGCACACTCAAAAGAATCAGATGTGACAACCATCTGGAAAGTAAATTTGTAAAGAAAACATCATTTTCCCAATGGATACCTAAAAGGAAACTTCTCTTTTTCCCTTGGTCTACAACATAGCAAGCAAAAATAAGAAAGGAAGGAAGGCAGGGAGGAAGGAAGGCAAAAGGAGAGCAGGGGAGGAGAGAAGGAAGGGAGGGAGGAAGGAATGGAGATACTGAGGGAAAAAGGGAGGAAAGAAAGGAGGGAAGGAAAAGAAGAGAAGAGAGGAGAGGAGGGGGTGAGGGGAGAGGAGAAGAGGGAAAAAGAGAGGGGAGGGGAAGGAGTAATGGGATTCTGCAAGCAAGAGTCTCGAGGAACTTCATCCTTGATATTATTATGTTATTACAATTATTGGTAGTAGTACATGGTGTCATTGATATCATATTGGTATCATATTATTTCTCTTTATCACCAGGATTACCCAGTTTTTTAATAATTGTGTAATTGTTATGTATAATTAATTGTCTTCCAGAAGACATTCATTACAACTTTTCCATTTTAATTTGGACCAGTGATTTCCAGGCTTGCTGCATAGTAGCTGTTATTTTAGGCTTTTTTTTGTTGTACTTTTGGGTTATACCCAGTAACTTGAATCCCTTTTTATTTTTTGTATACATTTTTCATTTTTCTGGTAAATATCTACTGGCACTTTTCTAAGAATAGCTGTGTCAATAATAAATTCTGAATTATTACAAATACAAAACTATTTCATTTTGCCCTCACCTTGGATTGGTGATTTGGTTAGAAACAGAAGACAGTATTAAAATAATTTTCCCTTGGCACATATGTCATTACTATATGTTTTTAGTGTCACTGGTTCTTTCCAGCAGGTCTCACTTTGAAGCTATCACTCCATTTTCTATAGAATCTAGTGGTGATGATGACAAGTTTAATGCTGATATGATTCTTGTTCCTTTATAAATCACCTGTCTTTTGCGCCAAAACCTTTTCATATGTTCATTCTACTTTTTATGTGCTGGAATTTCAAGATGGTGGAGTTGAATGTGGCTCTTTCAAAATAATGATAATTATTTTTATTATTCAAATAAGCCACCTGTGGGGAGATACTTTAACATCACATAAGCATCCTGTTTTTTGTTATAGCTGCATAGTACTCCATTGTGTTTATTCAAGCAATCTCCTACATTTAGAATGCAAGGAATTCTCAATATTTACTGGAATTTGTTTTGTTTATCCACTCACATACAATTTGACAACCATAATATTCTCTGTCACCTAGAAATGCTGAAAATATGAGTCTTGTGTGATTTTATTTACTTTCGTTGTTGATTTTATGTCATCTGGGGAAGGTATGGGAAAATTCAAAATCAGGTGGCCACATTTAACCTCCAGATTGCTAACCGTGTTTTTAAATTTCAAAAATTATTTTTTAAATTATTTTTAATAGCAACCTATTCTTATTTCATGGATCGGTATCTCCCCAAGTCTCTCAGAAGATATTACTAATATATATTT
The DNA here is from genome assembly GCA_963574635.1 of Cheracebus regulus. Lineage (NCBI taxonomy): Eukaryota > Metazoa > Chordata > Mammalia > Primates > Pitheciidae > Cheracebus > Cheracebus regulus. The sequence continues at coordinate 18,830 of CAUYQU010093956.1, read as the reverse complement.
TTTAATTTCCCTTCTGTTTCTTTAATTATCCCTGTTTTCTCCAGAGTCAGTTATCTTTTTCTTTTGTACTTTTTTGCTCTTGAAAAAGGAGGATTGTTGATTATCCATTCCCATTCTTGGATAAAGGACTGAGTTGCTGATATGGCTATATGGCATGATGTCCTATGAATACACAGTCTCATTTCCCTATTAAGTCCTTCATCTGAATGGAAAGGCTAGCTGTAGTTTCTGTGTACATGGCCTGCTTTAGCATACACAGTGGGTACCCCAACTCCTATCCCCACCAACTCCAACAAAGAGGGATTTTTAGGGGGGTGTCATACCCACACTCTGAACCCTAGGTTTCCTGATGTATATCAGCTGACCTATTTTAGAGGCCATGGATCCAGTTTTATCCTAGAAATAATCACCATAATGTGTTGAGGAGATGATAGTGAGAAGCAGAAGTAAGAGCCCAAGCTCAAAACCAATTTAGAAACACTTTCTAGATAACTCCTGAGTTAATCGCCTACCACTTCTTATCCTCTATTCTCACCACTCTTAGTCTGCAGTCTTCCCATGATCATGTTGCCAGCTTCTACTTTCACAGTAGACACTTTGATGAAGATTCTTCTGTAATTTGGCTCCTGATTTAGTTTATATTTTGATATTATCCATTTGGTTTTCCATCTTCAGGAAACTGGTTGCAATCTCTGATCTCCACTGCTTTCTCATCTCAGGGCTATCATGAATTAATTCTGCTTTACGTTTCCTTATAATCATTTCAGTGGAATATGTGAAGGGAGGAGACGTCAATGTGGATATTCAGGCTTGGTTAATGCTCTTTATTAGAGCATGGATAGCATCATGAACTACACATGAATGGTGTAGAGTGAGACGGAACTGCACATGGCAAGGGTTAAAAAGCATGAAGGTTTGCACCCTGGGTAGGAACTGTGGTCAGTTGCCCTGTTCAGTCCAGAGGGTCCCAGTAAAATGTTTTGCAATCAGTAAATCTACCCTATACATATTACAACCATTCAAAACCAACATCCTAGAACAATAAAGGCTTAATATAATGATAGAATCCTAAGTAGATAAAGGGAAATCAGTCTGCTAATCTTCTCATTTTCTGATGCTTCAGTACACAGAGAACATCTGAAAATCTGCTTATCTCACTACACTAATAACATGTGTCCTCCATCCTTGATCATTTCAGATACAGAGTCACCTGAACTGAATCAGCCTCAGGATTCACATACCAGGAAACACTAGGCTGCCTCTCCTATTTCTGTATTACTTCTGCACATTTATTTTATAACAGTAGCAATAATAGTCCACTTTTAACATCTTTATTAGGTTAAAGAGAAGGCTGACTGTTTCTCGAAGCGCATTCATGGTAATGCCATTCTACTTTTTGAAGTAAACTTTAAGGATTTCACGTGGAATCACTTCCACTTTTCAGCATTAGCTGTGAAAACAGAAAGATCCAAGAAGATGAATGCTATTTTTCTTAACATATCCATACAGAGAAGGAATTTTAACATTTAATAATGACCAACATTCATTTTCTTACTGAACTATCTCATTCATTCTACAAAAAGAATTGGAGAGACTGGTCCCTCCTCCTCAGGTTCTCCTGTAGGATTTTTGACTATGCCTGTTGCATTGCACCTATTACAGTGATTGATCACCAATATTGTCCATTCTTTAGTTCATTTTCATTTTTTATATCCCTATATGAAGTTTCTAGCTATTCAGTTTTTTATTTTCTCCTTTCTTCTTGAAGCTGGCCTTCTCTTGCTTTATAGAATTCTCATTAATGATCACACATAAAAAGTTTACTGCAGGGAACTTTAAGCTCAGATTAAGGATAATTTTCTTTCTCATGAATGTGGCTCACATTCTCCTTAGTTGATGCCTTCTTTTTGATCTGCGATGTGTCATGTGTTAACTTGGATTCACATTCATAGAGAAAAGACTTGTCACTGTCATCATCATGCTTTCAAAAATATGTGAAGGAAAGGAAATCAAGCATGGGTTTCTGATGTCATCTAAAATTCTGTCTGATTTGTCAGCTCTCTTGTCTTGCATACCTGTTCACCTGTCAGAGAGCATGCTTTAAAGGTAAGTTTTCAAAAAGCCTTAAAGAGCAGATTTAGAGATAAAGTTGATGGGAGCTTACCAAACTCTAGTGAAGATTTTGATATAGAGTTTTTAAAATAATAATAAAGTGTATTTAGAATTTCAACTGTAAAGTCTTATTACAGTGTCCCTAGAAGTAAAATCGAATATTAAAAAAGTAGTAGTTCATGATGATGAAGACTTTAAGAAGACTATTGAGTCTAAGCCACCCACTCATTCTATTTATACTCACTAACTAGAGTGGTTAAGAATGTGGGTTTTATATTCAGAGAAACTTGATTTCAAATATACCTATAACACATCAATTATATGATTTGCAGTATGTTAATATTTCTGAGCTTCGTTTTTCTAAGTTATAAAAGGGGGATGATAAGAATATCTACTTCATGGAGTTGATACAGTGATTGAATTGGATAACTATGCAAAGTGCTTGCCAGAGAGTCTGATGTACAGGAAATAGAGGAAAATATTAGCAAATGCAAAGAAATGTTGTTTGAATAATATTTCTGTCATATTACAAAATATAACTTGTGAAATTGCTACCCTTATTTATTTGCTATTGCAACATCTTTATTTTATGAATGGAATGTATACTTTCCCCTAATGTAACTTCTAAAAATGCTTTATACCCACACACACACACACACAAATACATACACACACACACGCACACACACACACACACACACACACTTTTGAAAGATTGACTATGCCTGTGAGAAAGTATAGGGGAAAAGAAACCCAGAGAAGAGAAGCAAAGCGGAAGCATGTGATGAGGGGAGCAAGTGAGCCTAAAATCTTTGGGATGCTCCAGCATTGCCCCCACCCTGAAGTGTCAGTGCACAGGGAGTCCAGGGACAAAGGCTTGGGCCTTTGCAGAGAAGGGAGCTGGATCAAAGGTCATCCACTTAATGTCAGGATCTGGGAGGAACATTCTCTCAGAAACAGGACAAACTAGAAAAATAATAACCTTTCCACAAAAGCAATTGGCAAGAAAGTTTTCTGTCTTGGCCTTGCTTCGAGGTAGAGGTTAAAAGAAAAATCTTTCCCAAGTGTTCTTGATTACCAGCCAGACCTCCTGTGGGTATAGAACCTGATTTACGGTATTTTCATGGCCTTAAAAACTACAAACCAAAAATTATAGTTTAAAGTGTTTGCAAGTTTATAATGCCCCCAGGTACTAGTAGGAGTAAAAAAAAATACTTCCTGACAGTTTCTACATGTTCGTGCCCAGATTTAAAGAATTCGCAGAAACATTTCCAACAAACCTAAGTTCACAATAAAAATAATAATAAAATACAAAAGAAAATAAATTGCTACAAATGAGGGAAGAAAAAACATCCAGCAACAGTATAATTTTGGAAAACATACCAAATAACATAGGTATTCAAATACAACACAAAGGAAACCAAACACCATTTCATATTTGAAAATGCTTCCTGTATAATTTTTACACCAAACAAGCCAAATATGTCATCTCTAGACTTTAGAAAACCTATTAATAATATCTTAAAGGATTAATTAGGTCAGGAAAAGACATAATTTGTAATTTGATTTTGGAAAGTTTGTCAAATATCAAAGGTTTAAAACACTTGAATTCACAAAATAGAATCATAGGTCATTATAAAATAAGCCATTCATTTAACCAAAGTGATAACTCAAGGATTTAGAAAAAAAAAAAAAAAAAGATGAAAACCTTCATTCTTTGAGAAGGGAGACTTGATTTTTCAAACAGTAACCCCTAATAAAAATAGCATAAAGCCAATTAAATTTCTTTTCCAAACTTTTATAAGCAGTAGGAAGAGATTATAAAAAATGAACTGGCAGATCTTTTTAAACAACCAAGGAGATGTTTTAGAAATAAATAATAATTTAAATTTTAGAACTATTTGGAATGGTTAAACAGCCAAGGAGATGTTTTTAAACAACCAAGGAGATGTTTTAGAAATAAATAATAACTTCAATTTTAGAACTATTTGGAATGGTTAAACAGCATACCTAAGAAAATAATGAGTATATTTGAAGGTGTTGGACAAAGCTACACAAAATTCAGAAAACATCGAGAGTAAAGAAATTGAAAATACTAAAGATATTAGGTTGGTGCAAAAGTAATTGCGGTTTTGGCTATTACTTTTGATGGCTAAAGCCGCAATTACTTTCACACCAACCTAATATATTTTACACCAATCTGATAAATCCATAGGGATTGGAAACCTAGCAAGCAGATGTAATATTTGTATCATTTGCACTACTCTTCCCATTGCCTTCCAACCCTAATGCAGAAGCAGCTTCTTGCTGGTGCTCAGTGCCTCACTGCCATCCTCTCTACAGCTTGGCATTACCATCTCTTCTGTACCAATTCCCTGTATTAAATTCCTTCTACTAAAAGATTGAAAGTGATTTCTTTTTTCCTTGTTGGACCCAGAATGATAAAAATGATTACAACAGCATTTTTATTTTAATTTTCAAAATTTAACTTTCTATATTAAGTATGCCTATTATGGAAGTTTACGAGCAATCACAAGAAAAAAGTAGAAGGAAGGAAACATAATTTTTATTTTAATTTTCAAATGTTAATTTTCGACATTAAGTATGTCTATTGTAGAATATTAAACACAATCACAGGAAAAAAGCAGAAGGAAATATTATTTTTTAATTTAATTTTCAATATTAAAAATATTATTTTTACTTTAATTTTCAATATTCATACTTTTCTATATTAAGTATGCTTATTATATAAGTTAAAGAGTGATCACAGGAAAAAAAGTGGAAGGAAGGAAACAGCTCCCAATCAATTGAAAAATGAGCAGGAAATAATGGACAGAAATACCAAAAATAAAAATAAAAACCACAAAATAAAATGGTAGAGATAAATACATATATATTAGCATTTTCAATAGATTGAAGCAGATTAATGAAAATAGTTGAAATCTTCAGTTAAATGGCACAAATGTTCATAAGGGGGTCAGAATTCAGTTACATGCAAAGAGGAAGAGATACATAAGTTACCCCAAAAAGAGTTTAAAAATAGAAAGATGGAAGTAGCTATAAAAGGCAAATACCAGCCAAAAGAAAATTTGGGTATACCAAGCTAACATCATACAGAATAGAAATTAAGGCAAAAATACTTTTACTCTTCATGATAAAAATCTCAGCTCACTGGAAGGATAAAACAATTCTAAATATATTTATCTGCACTTAGTAGCACAACTTGAAAAATAAAAGCAGAAAATTACAAGAGGAATTGGCAAATTCACCATCACATTAGGAAATGTATTGACAAATCTTTCCTAATGGATAGAAGCAGAAGATTTTTCAAAAGGTAAAAATCACCGTTGAACGTCATGATTAATAAGCACAGTCTGGTAGATGTACACAGAACCTTAAATCAATAGTTGTAGAATTCTTTTCTTTCAAATATACATTGAATCGCCACACTGTCTTCCACAATGGTTGAATTAATTTACACTCCCACCAACAGTGTAAAAGTGTTCCTATTTCTCCACATCCTCTCCAGCATCTGTTGTCTCCTGGTTTTTTAATGATCACCATTCTAACTGGCATGAAGAGGTATCTCAATGTGGTTTTGATCTGCATTTCTCTAATGACCAGTGATGATGAGCTTTTTTTCATATGTTTGTTGGCTGCATAAATGTCTTCTTTTGAAAAGTGTCTCTTCATATCCTTTGCCCACTTTTTGATGGAGTTGTTCTTTTTTTTTTTTCTTGTAAATTTGTTTAAGTTCTCCATAGATTCTGGATATTAGCCCTTTGTCAGATGGGTAGACTGCAAAAATTTTTTGCCCATTCTGTTGGTTGCTGGTTCTCTCTACTTGTCCTTAAAATCACTTAAGTTCCCTACCTTGAATGTTCAATGGGAAAATAAGTTAAAGGCTGGTTTTCTGTTTAGTAATTTACTTTTCATACTGTCTCTAAAAATTTTTGTAAGCAGCAAATGAGGTTTTCTTTTATAAAATTTAAATATGTAAAGGCATGCAGTGCATTTAAAAGTGTTTTAAATGGACAAAAATGTCCATACAGTACCTGATGTTACATAAAAAAACCCTCCCAAGGATACTACGATCTGCTTGTGCGAATCAGGTTTTCATGATCAAGGAAGTGATAAAGCAAAGAGCTTATTATAAGATGACAGACAATGTTGAACTTTACCTGATCCCTCTCTTTATGGAAAATAATTGAGACAGCTGAGAAACTCCCCAACTTTTGTGTCCCTTTTATGTTATTAGAAATGGCAAAATGACTAAGCAGCTAACCAGCCAACTCCAAAGAGCCACCATGTCCTCCCATATTTCCAGATTAGACATAACCTCCACTCCATTCTTCCTCAATGACTCCCTTTCATAAAACTCCAAGTTTCTTTCTTTTCCTTGAGACAGTTATCATTAATAAATGTTTTCCCTGTTGCAATAGTCTGAATAAAATCATTCTGTAAATTGTCTAGTGCATTTTATCTTTCACAGTTTGGTGCCATGACTCAGATAGGATTGGTCTTCACCTTCAGATCTCTGTCTGCTCCCATCAGGAAACAAGGTTTTTCAGAGCCTTGTGTGCTCTGTTCCTGAGTGGTGATCCAGGGACCCCAGAGTTAAGCTCTTGGTCCTGTGTTCTGGACTCTTATCCATCTGTAGCATTACAAGTATTCACTTTAACTCCTCTTGAGTATTCATTTTAAATCTGGTGCCAGCTTCTTTTGGTTTCACCATTGTGATCATTTGGTGATTTCTATAAATGTATTAATCATTTATAGGGATCCTGTTTCTCTTGGTTGAAAGACAACAGAGAATCTGGTATGGTAACTTTTTCTGTTTAGCTTTTTGTCTGTTAGAGCTCAAATTAATTAAGAATTTGTACCCACTGAGAAAAAACAGCTCTTTGATATGGACAAGTAAGATGTCTACTTTTGTGTTTATACTTGACAGATGGCTAAAAATTTTTAAATAAAGCTATTTTTCTCTATTTGTGTCTGTCTGCATGTTTATATGTCTGTCATTTAGAAAGGCTGTTGCCTCTCATTGCACAAGTATGTAATATTTTTTGCCTATAATGGTAATAAATTAGATAATAAAATCTCTTAAAAGAGCCCTATTCTAATTGGCTTAAAGATAAAAAAAACACTTATTAATAGGACATTCTTAAAATTACCATAAATTAAGATAATTCACCCTCAAATATTTTCCATGTAAATAAAAAAGAACCAGGTATGGTGGATCCCATTTGAAATTCCGGCTACTCAGGAATCCAGGAGTTCAAGATCAGCCTGGGTAACAGAGTGAAACCCCCATCTCTCTACAAAAAAGAAAAGAAGTATCCTTATAAAAATGAACTCAGAAATTTTTTAAGAATTCAAGCTTATATAATAATTTACATAAATCTTTGGCAAACAAGACTACTTTAATTGTTTTGATTTAATTAAAAACAGCTATATATTATCCAATAGGCCAAGTTTACGGATAATATACATGTAGACCTTTGTTCTACTTAGGTATGATTTTCCTAAACGTACACAGTTTGTGACTGAATAACCTAGCATTACTTCTACTGAATGTTTAGGATTAAAAAATGTAAATGTGTTTAACCAAACTGAATCACTATTTTGACAGATTCTATTTCAACAGTGTTGTGGACACACTGCAAAGAGAGAACGGACACCCACCCAAAATGTGGTTCAGACTGGAGACTGATGATGTAACACAGACACCAAGAAGGTATCCGAAAGTTTACTACTCATATAAGGAAGCTTTCTGGAAACAGCAAGGAGGGAAGCCCTTCCAAATAGGTCTAAACTGACTTGGCAGAGGGCAAGGAAAGGAGACTGGTTTGAGGTTTTGATGGTGGCTGGGGGTGGGGCTGCAGCGATGCTTCCCACATGCAAGCAGGGGCTTGCTGGGCTTGAATTTCCCGTCAGCACCAAGGAAGGAAGAACACAAGCTTTCTCTTTAGTTTGCACACATGTGGGACAGAAGAAGAGGCAGAGGTGAGGTTTAAAAGCTGTCAGATGGCCGGGGGCAGTGGCTCATCCCTGTAATCCCAGCACTTTGGGAGGCCAAGGTGGGTGGATCACTTGAGGTCCAGAGTTCAAGACAAGCCTGGCCAACAGGGTGACACCCCATCTCTACTAAAAATACAAAAATTAGCCAGGTGTGGTGGCGGGTGCCTGTAATCCCAGCTACTGAGGAGGCTGAGGCAGGAGAATTGCTTGAACCCAGGAGGTGGAGGCAGTGAGCCAAGATTGAGCCACTACACTCCAGTGGGTGACAAAAAAAAAAAAAGCTGTCAGCAGTCAAATATCAATGTAGGCAGTCTCTTTATTACAAATAGCTTTTATGTTTTGTAGTATGTCATCTTGAAGATACTTTCCAAGGTTTTTAGGTAACTAAATTTTGCAATGATATTACACTGAGTTAATCAATCAGTATTCACGAGATGTTTAGGTCATTTTTAAGATAAAGTGCTGAAATGTTAGTTACTAAGCACAGTTTATGTATTTTTCTCTCTTTTGTGATACAGAGAGGGTATGCATTTGGATCTGTTAAAGAGAAGGTTCATTTTTGCTACTTTGAGAAGTTGTAGTATAAGGGATGTATTTGTGTTAAGGAAATGAGAGTAGTTTTGTCCTCAAGTAAAATGACTGGTTGTTCCAAAATGAGAGGGAGAAAATGTAGGACAAAACCGGAATGAATATAGAAAGTTGTGGAAGGTTTGAGAAAAGGGATTTTTTTTTTGTCATGATCAAAGCTGACTGAAGTTTGATGGGTATATTAGTTTCTAATTTCTCCTGAAACAAATTACCAAAAATTTAGTTGCTGAAAATAACCCAAATTTATTATCTTATGATTCTGGAGGTTGCAAGTCCAAAGTGGGCCTCACTGGGCTAAAATCAAGATATCAGTAGGCTGCATTCCTGGAGGCTCTAGAAGAGAATTCATTTCCTAACATTTCCAGGATTGCAGAGATTTCCTGAATTTATTGGTTTATGGACTCCTTCCATCTTCATAGTCAACAATAATCAGTTGAGTCTTTCTCATGTTGCATTACTCTGACACTGATTCTTCTTTCCCCACCTCCCACCTTCCACATTTAGATGACCATTATCATTACATTGGATCTGCTAAATACTACACGACAATTTTGTTACTTTAAGATCAGATGGTTGGCAACCTAATTTCCATGAGCAATCTTAATTCTCCCATGCTGTGTAACACAACATGTTTGTAGGTTCCAGAGATTTGAACATGGACATCATTGGGGGTAGGAGAGGGACATCATCCTGCCTACCACAATACATTTACTTACAAGGTTTTCTCAAAAATACTTTAAATCAAATATTATACTGGCACAAAAACAGACTTTGATCTTGTCTCTATAAAAATGGCAAAATTTTCTTGGTTTATTGGCCTACTCCTGAAAGAAGAGATAAAAGGCATTCTTATTGTCTATGTAGTCTGCCTAAATTACTGCCCAGATCCCTGTTGGGACTCAAGGTTGCCTAGCAGCTGGCCCTTTTCCTAGAATCTGAAGCTGAAGCCTGAAGACTTGATAGAAGCCTCAAAGGATTCACCACTGCAGCTGATCATGCATGAGCTGGATTTCTCACTGGACACTAAGAGAGAGTCTGTTTGGGCCATTCAAGTACAAGGAAGTACTTGAGTGATCCACGTGCTCACAAGAGAGACACTGTGATCACAAACAGCATCAACAAGAGCACTGACCTCCTGCTCCAGAGCTTCCAGAAACTCCAGGAGCAGTCCTCCATACCCAAAAGATTTTCCTCCAACATGTTTTTTTAATCTACTGGCTTAGTTACTCTCAGAGTTTAACTCCTGGCTATTGATTTTAATCAACTTTTGCATTAATATTTTTCTTTCTCACTTCGGGCATCTCTATTTAAAGATGCCTGATCTCCAGCACTCCGAAATGACTGACTGCAGCATTGCTAAAGAGATGGTTCATCTGATTTTACAGAAACAACACCAGTAAGAGACTATTTCCTAGATATTGCCTGGTCCCAGTCAGGAGGCTTATGATTGCCGCTGAGTTGTCAAGTGAGGAATGACATTCATTGCTTTGAACAAAAATGGGCACTGACAACATTTAACTTTATGTGAGTACTGTATTCCTGGAAAGTAGCGACAGGTTTGAGAAATTCTTCCACCCTTGTGACTTTTTTATGTTCTAAGAAATGGCCAACTAATAGCAGAGGACCACCCCGTGCTTGTAGGGTTAGAGATAGGATCTACTTCCTCCTTTCCTCAATGACTCCCTTGTTTTATAAAATTCAAAGACGTTTCTCTCTCTGTGAGGTGTTCATTACCGAACATTCTCCCTGGTGCAATAGCCTGAATAAAGCATTTCTTTAATTGTCTAGTACATCGTATCTTGCAGAAAAACAAAGTCATCCTTAAATTATTTGTTTTCTCAACTAACATTTGCTTCACCTGAAACCACTGCGCCTCAAGAGCTTGGTTAGTAGTCTGGAGCATGAGGTCTGGCGTGAGTCTCCAACTTTGGCTCTACTATTTATACTGTGTAAATGACACAACCTTTTTGTCTTAATCCACTCAATTATAAATGGGAATGATGGTGGTGGTGGTAGTGGTGGTGATGGAGACTGCATCACAGCGTTGTTATGTAAAGTTCATAACAAGTGCCTCATTGTTATTATTTGAAAAATGACTTAGGCTCATCAAGTCCTGATATTCTGAAGAGAGTTTATTTCTTATTCCATATCTCTGAACTGAAATTTCACACTCACTTTTTAACCTCAGAGCTTGCACAATGCCTACATCATTGGCCAATAATAAATATTGAACAAATTAATAGACAGATGCATGAATAGATGGATGGATGGATGGATGGATGGATGAAGGAAGGAAATTTAGGAGAGGAAGCAACCATTATTATAAGCAAAAATATTAGTGTTTATAATCAAAGGTAGAATTTCTTTCCACTGTTGAATGAACTAGTTGACTTCCAGATTGTATCTCACAGATGTTCATTAATAGTCAGACATCAAATCAAATACATTTTATTAGGTGCATGTGATATGGCTACACTGGCAGCTGATGTGATCCAGAACATTGCATCCAATGTTCTGTGGTTCAGGAGTGTGAGGCACTGCTATCTAACTTCAATTAATGATAGCTATCTCTGGAAACCTGGTTTCTTTCCTTGGGGAAATAGAGTATAAACTAAAATCTAGCCAGATTGAAATGCATCACTGTTCAACCAAGTGCAGAAACTTGAATTCACACTTTTTGATTTTGTCAGTAAGACAGAAACACTTTCAACATATAATCAGCTCCATCATGCCTCACAGCAAATGGAAACACATAGACTTATCCAGACACTAAATGTGGGAAATCTTTTTAAACTTTAAAACAGACAGTAGAACTGTATGTCACTTTTAAAGATTAAGCTGTAATGTAATATTCGGTTTATGTTCTGAAACAATATTTCAGGCAACCAGCCATAATTCTTACTGTATACTGCCCTCCAGTGGACTCCTGACAGACATAACCTCTGAAAATTGTTTTAAGTAATCTTTATCTAAGCTTTCTTTTAGGTGTGATATTTAATCTTTTTTTTTTTTTTTTTTTTTTTTTGAGACAAAGTCTCACTCTGTCGCCCAGGCTAGAGTGCAGTGGCAGGATCTTGGCTCACTGCAACCTCCGCCTCCAAGGTTCAGGCAATTCTCCTGCCTCAGTCTCCTGAGTAGCTGGGATTACAGACGTGTGCCACCACACCCAGCTAATTTTTGTATTTTTAGTAGCGATGAGGTTTCACCAATATTTAATCTTTGATATAAACTTTAAAAATGCTCTGAAGATACTAAACAATAATCTTCAAACCTTTTTTTCAAAAACAGTTTTGCATTTAAATTACTAAATTTCAAGTGGAATAATAGACATTGGAGACTCCAAAAAGTGGGAGGGAGGTGAGAGATGAAAAATTGCCTATTGGGTACAGTGTTCTGTATTCATGTAATGGTGAGAGCCCACATTTCATCATGGTGTAATATATGCATGTAAGAATGTAAGAAATCTGCACTTGTACCCCCTAAATCCATCAAAATAAAATAAAATAAATTCTCTCATGTCAAGGTAAAGTACCTTGTTAATTTTCCCCAGAGCTTAACTCTCTCTCTAGCTTGCCATAGTGCCACTGTTTTAAAATTTTGCACCCCTCTCATTCGTGGATTTGGAGCCTACTCCTATTTTTATTTATTAGTATTATTATTTTTTATTTATTTTTCATTTATTTTTATTTTTATTTTTTTGAAAGAAAGAACAAGAGAAAAGAAAAAGAAAGAAAGAGCCAAAGAAAGAAAAAAAAAGAATGAGAGAGAGAAAGAAAGAGGAAGAGAGAGAGGGAGAGAGAACGGGATTCTTATTCTATTGCCCAGGCTAGAATGCAGTCTAAAAATGGGTATTAACAAGTATTATTATTACTAGATATGGTTTCACTCTGTCACCCAGGCTGGAGTGCAGTGGTAGTCTTGGCTCACTGCAACCTTGGTTCACTGTCTCCCAGGTTCAAGCAATCCCATCTCACCCCCCAAGTAGCTGGGATGACAGGTGTGCACCACCATACCTGGCTAATTTTTTCTTTTCTTTTTCTTTTTCTTTTCTTTTCTTTCTTTCTTTTTTTTTTTTTTTTTGAGACAGAGTCTTGCTCCATCTCCCAGGCTGGAGTGGAGTGAGGAGATCTCAACTCACTGCAACCTCCACGTCTTGGGTTTAAGTGATTCTCCTGCCACAGCCTCCCTAGTAGCTGGGATTACAGGCAGCATTCCACCATGCCTGGCTAACTTTTGTATTTTTGGTAAAGACAGGGTTTCACCATGTTGGCCAGGCTGGTCTCAAACTCTTGACCTCAAGTCGTCCTGCCGCCTTGGCTGACCAAAGTGCTGGGATTACAGGCCTGAGCCACCATGCCTGACCTGGAGCCTACTACTACTTCTAACTAAGTTCACTGTGTAAGAGAAATAATTTTGTACCTCAACCGCATTTCTTATTAGAAGAAGCTCAAATAGCTTCTTTAAGTGCTGCCTTGACATTCCTACGTAAGCAAACAATAACTATTTTTTCTCATTGACGAATGACAGTCACAGATCAATGGTAAAGTCTAGAGCAAAACTTAGAGGTTCCATTTTCTGGTAAGCCCTGGATGTGTAAGTTTCTGTTAACAGCAAGATGACTTCTGACACACCATGATTCTGACCTGCTCTACTTGGAATTTGGTTTGGTGAAATTTTTCCTGTCTTTTGTTGTCTACCTGGTTTCTTAACACCTCCATTTTAGTATTTGAACATCACATTTTTGTTGTTTTAAAGTAATACCTCTTGGCTGAACATGGTGGTTCACCCCTGTAATTTCAGCACTTTGGGAGGCCAACATGAAAGAATCACTTGACTCCAGGAGTTCTAGACCAGCCTGGGCAACATGGCAAAATTCCATCTCTAAAAAAATATGTAATTAGCCAGGCATAGTGGCACATGCCTGTAGTCCCAGCTACTTAAGAGGCTGAGGTGGGAAGACTACCTGCACCTTGAATATTGAGGCTGTGGTGAGCTGTGATCATGCCACTGCACTCCAGCCTGGGTGACAGAGAGCCTGTCTCAAAAAAATAAAATAAAATAGTACTTCAGTCTAGGACTAGGGCTGTTCCTCCTCAGATAATTATCTTTTCCATTTTTCTCTGCTGGGCATTGTATGACAAACAATCCATAAGAAATTGGAAATTTAATTCATGTGATTTTTTTCAGGGCAAGTATTTATGATAAATACTAACCAAACAACAGGACTCTTCTAGGTAACAAATTAGATAAAAAAGAAAATGACCAGAAAGACATTTCCAGAAAAAAAGTTATTGTTTTTTTCCTTTCAACAAAGCATGACTGGCCAGGCACAGTGGCTCATGCCTATAATCCTAGCACTTTGGGAGGCCGAGGCAGGTGGATCACCTGAGGTCAAGAGTTCAAGACCAGCCTGGCCAACATGGTGAAACCCCGTCTCTACTAATGCAAACATTAGCTGAGTGTGGTGGCAGGCACTTGTAATCCCAGCTACTTGGGAGACTAAGGCAGGAGAATCTCTAGAAACTGGGAGGCAGAGGTTGCAGTGAGCCAAGGTCGTGCCACTACACTACAGCCTGGGTGACACGCGTGAAACTCTGTCTAAAAAAAAAAAAAAAGCATGACTGAAGTTAAGTTCAATTTAGTCCTCTTAAATGTACACATAAAGTATTAAATCATTCAGTATTAATCATTCAATAGCCTTTTCCCAGGTGGTAAAAGACATTTTAAGAAGTGGGATTTTAAAATACTGTTCTAGCAGTAATTCACTATCAGATTATTGGAAAATAAAAATGTGCTTGTTGTCTAATGAAATTTTGAAGTCACACGGTACTTCGAGTCACACTGTTTATTTTGAATGCACTTCTAAAATATTCCCCCCACACTCACAAAAATGAATATAGGAAATTATCTGTTTAATTTATTATAAAATTACATAATTTTATATAATTGAAATCATAAAATTTCAATTACATTTTAAGTATACCACAACCAAACTTTGAGATAAATCTCCTTTACAGAATGCTTTAACAAAAAAGACTAAGTTAATCAAGAGAAGCTCTTGAAAGTGATTAATTAAATTTGACTTCAGTGTAATTTTTATATATTCGACATGTTTTCACTTATTCAGTCTCTTGCTCTAAAATTACTCATTGAACATACCAGAAAGTATGTAATATGTGATGAATTCGGATATGAACATAATAAGGTCCTGCTAAGTGGGAGTCTGACATTTATTGGGAAAGTCAGATGAGTAGATAGATCATTAGAGTACAGGTAAGTGTTGCAAGAAAGGCACGAAGAGGTTACTGTGAGAACATAGAAGGAGCATGTAACTGCAAATGGGGAAACTTCAGAGAAGTGGCATTACTTGTGTCTTAACAGATGAACGAATAGCATTCCATTGTGTATATAATCCACATTTTCTCTATTTGTTCATCTGTTGTCAGACACTTTTGAATGTTCTCAATACAAACAAATGATAAGCATATGAGTCAGTGGATAAGCTAACTACCCTGAATTGATCATTATACAGCATAGACGACATGGAGACATCACGTTGTATTCCATAAATATGTACAATTACCATGTGTCAATTAAGATTTTTTTAATCTTTAAAGATGGAGGAAAAAAATATAAGTGAGTCTACTGAGTACACAAGCTACAGTGAGGCTTTCTCGAATGAAGATGCAACCAGGTGGCTGGCTTGTGAGGAAAACTGCAATCATTTGGCCTGAACCTGGGCAGCCTATAGAGGAAGGGGGAGCTTCTGGGGTGGGCAGGTGCCAGACATGAAGGGTCTTAGATGTTTTCCCAACTACTTTGGAAAGTAATAGAAACAGTTGAAGAATCTTAAGTAGGATAATGGCATGGTCAGATTTAAATTTTAGAAAGCATACTCTGATAGCAATGTGGAAAAAAATTGCCAGGGACATTTATTTCATTAGTGGCCAAGAAGCCAGTTAAGAAGCTATTGGGAGTAATCCAAGTAAGAGATGATGAGAAATACAAGGTCAAGAAGACAATACATCCGGTGAAATGTCTTAAGATACATACATTAAATCCCTTTCCACATATATAAATTCTCTAAAGTGTTTGTACAAATCACATCAAACTGTTCTGCAGATGAAAAATTTTGCAAAAGTGAATTTCTAATCAGAAATATGACCACACATCATTAATAGCGGCAGTTGCTACTCATATTTGCTTAATTTTTCTTTTGCTTTAGGATATCACCCTACAGACCTATTTGTTTCTGCTCATGTCTCTAACTTGTCCAATCTATTATACAATAGAATCTATTGTACATAAGATACAATAGAATCTGAATCTTGCCTTCTCAAGTATATCCCATCCCCTCCCAGGTTATTCTAGTCACTTCAAAGCAATATTCATGGAGTCAAAGGAAATCTCTAGCATAAAAATTAGTGAGAGAAAGAGTTGATAGAGAAAGTGACAAGCGACAATGACAGACACTTAGGATAAGGCACTGGTACTTCCACAATGACTGAAGACGTTCTAGAACACAATGCACTCTTTCTATATGAGACAGAGCTAATCAGAAAATCATTTATTAAAAAAATCCCAATCTTGGGCCAAAAATAACGGCAATATGAGCCCAATTTCAATGTTTAGATGACGTTGTATTGCAAAAGAAAAGCCAGGCTCTTCGTGTTCTTTACCACAGCTGAACTCCATTTTAGCGGGGTAAAACTAAACAAGAGTGCTCAGTTTACAGGAAAAAAGAGGCTAAGCCTGGTTGTGTTATCATAACCTAGGTGCTCTGAGGGCCTGTTTTACAGACTGGATGAAGAAGCTCTCGATCCAGACACCCCTCAATGCAGAGTGCTGCTCAGCCACTTGCTGGCTTTGGGAACGTGGACACATTATATAGCTTATCTAGGCCAAATTTCTTCATCTGTCACAGAGCTTCTCAGCCTCAGCACTATTGGCATTTTGGGCTGGATAATTCTTACTGGGGGGGATAATCTGGAACCTAATTCAGGTGAAGTCCATGCAGGAGATTCTCATCAGTGTTATTTACTCTAGCTTGAGGTGAAGTTCCTTCCCGCATTCAGCCTTGCCTCCACGTGGGTGACTGCTACACACACAGTTCCACAAAAACAAGACAAACCCTGCATCCAGACTACATGTGTGCAATAAAGAACAACATTTCCCCAAAAAAACTAAAGCTGCAAGAATGGCGCTCTGGCCAAACCAAAAGAAATTCATATTACAAAGAGAACTTCTAGGTTTTTACCCTAAAACATCTGCATTCAAACCACTTTACAATTTTCCCTAAGAATAGTGGAGGAGATTATTTATATTCCCGTAACCAAAGAGTCTATTTATTTTTGTCCACACATACAAAAAACCACAGTCCAAATTCAAGTTTTTCTCTTTTACTAACAAAAACTGCTTGTCAGCAGGTTTGAAGTCGGAGTTTGCCAGTGCTTCTAGTCATCAACTTTTCTGTGCGTTCATTTGGTTCATTGGTTGAATTTTAGGAACTGACTTTTCATCCGGGTATCTGGCTACGAATGGGAATTTTATCTTTTTTGGCTTATTTCCAAATTATGTATTTATTTATTCACTTATTTATTTTAATTAACAAAAATTGCATCTTTTTATCATGTACAAGGTGATGTTTTAAAATACGTATACAGTATGGAGCAGCTAAATCTAGCTAATTAACATATGCATTACTTCACACACTTATTTTTTGTGGTGAAGGCACAAAATCTATTCACTTAGCAATTTCCAAGGATGCAATCTGTTAACCACAGTCACCATATCGTACAATAGCGCTCTGGAACCTATTCCTCCTAATTGCAATTTTGTGTTCTTTGTCCATTATCTCCTCAACCCCCACCCCACCCCCCTCACTAGCTCCTGGTAATCACCACCCTACTCTCTACTTTTTTTTGTTGTTTTCTTTGAGATGGTGTCTAACTGTCACCAGGCTGGAGTGCAGTGATGTGATCTTGGCTTACGGCAACCTCCGCCTCCCAGGTTCCAGTGATTCTCCTGCCTCAGCCTCCTGAGTAGCAGGGACTATAGGCAGCCGCCACCACTCCCAGCTAACTTTTGTATTTTTAGTAGAGACAGGGTTTCACCATGTTGGCCAAGATGGTCTTGATCTCCTGACCTCTGACCTGCTCACCTTGGCCTCCCAAAGTGCTGAGATTACAGGCGTGAGCCACCATGCCTGGCCTACTCTCTGCTTCTGAGTTCTACTTTTTTAGATTTCACATACAAGTAAGATCATGCAGTATTTGTCTTTCTGTGCCTGGCTTGTTTTACTTAACATAATCTTCTGTGTCCACCCATGTTATCACAAAGGACAGCATTCCCTTCTTTTTTAAGGCTGAATAGTATTCCATTGTCTATACCTACCACATTTTCTTTATCCATTCATCCCTTGATGGATACTTAGATTGATTTTATGTCTTTGCTATTGTGAATAATGCTGCAGTGAATAGGTGAATGCAAATATATCATTGACATACTGATTTCACTTCCTTTGGAAAAATACCTAGTAGTGGGATTGCTGAATCATATGGTAGTTCTATTTTTAATTTTCTGAGGAACCCCTCTACTCCTTTCCATAATGGCTGTACTAATTTACATTCCCACCAACAATGTGTCACTGTTACCTTTCCTCCACATCTTTGTCAACACTTGTTACATTTCATCCTTTTGACAATAGCCATTCTAGCAGGTGTGAGGTGATATCTTGTTTTAATTTACATTTCTCTGATGATCAGTGATGTTTAGCATTTTTTCATATACCTGTTGGCCATGTTTGCTTCTGTTGAGAAGTGTCTATTCAGGTCCTTTACCCATTGCTAATTGAGTTACTTGTTCTCTTGTTATTGAGTTAGTTGTGTTCCTTATATATTTTGAATATTAACCCCTTGTTCAATGTATGGTTTGCAAATATTTTCTCCCATTCCTTAGAGTTTCCTCTGCTGTGCAGAGCTTTTTTTTTTTTTTTTTTTTTTTTTTTTTGGTGTTTTTGCCGAGGGGTTTAGGGTGCCAGAAAAAAAAAATAATTGCCCCGGGCCAAGGAAGGGGGGTTTGTTTGTGTTTTGTTATTGTGGTTTTTTTTT
>CAUYQU010093952.1:0-28917 GCA_963574635.1 Cheracebus regulus | reverse complement strand
GCTTTTTTGCCTGGGGATCTCCTGGGCTGGCTCCCTGATTCAGTCCCCTTTTTAATCTGCCTTCCCGTAGCTCCACTCACCAGTTAAAAGGGCACACAGACCAGTGTATTTTGTACGGAGAACCGCCACGCCGGAGTGCCGGCAAAGCAGCCGCACCGGCCAAAACAGCCGCACTGGTGACCCGTGGGGCTGCTCTGCCTGGGAATCTCCTGGTCTGGGGGTAATAAAAATCCATCTGGAAATGCGGCGTCCACTCACCGTCTGCACTTTCACTGGGAGCTGCACTCCTGAGCTGCTCCTAATCTGCCATCTTGGATCTCTCTCCAGATCTTTCTGATGATATCTATGCCCCTAAGAATCTGGAATGTGAGAAGGAAGATTCCTGAAAATTCTTACAGCTTATTAATTTAAGAACTAAGAGATCTGCTTTCTTTCCAAGTATCTAAATACTTTACCTGGAAACTTTGATGATTATCTTGGAGTTATCTAGACAAATTTGAAAGTAATTTCTAACAAAATAAGCCAGTAACTGCTTATATTGTATAAATTTCTTAATTAATATTATTAATTTTAACTTATTTAATTTATTTTTTATTTTTATTTATTTTTTATTTAATTAAAGCAGTCCCAAAATAAATGTTAGAAATTACATTCTAGCCATGTATCTGCTAAAAAAAATACTTAATATTTACTAATAAAAAATATTCAACTTAGGCAAAGAGGAACTAGAAAGACCTTTTTAATGGAAGATTCTGTGTGAGATAAACAAATTGCCTCATATCGTTAATATTACTTAGCCTCATTTTGTCTTCTACAAAGAGGAGAATAAAATGAAACAGTAGAATAAAATGACCTCTTAAAGTTTTTTAGAACTTTGAAAGTTGTTGATTTATGCTATAGTCATTGTGCAATGTTAGAAGAAAATGGTATCAATAAAGTAAGAAAAATTGAAATGTGAAGGTCCTTTTGCTCTAAGGAAGTCAGGTGGCATTATTAAGACATTGATAGAAGCTTAGAAAAGCCATTTAGTGATTCAAACTATTATCTCCACCCTTGCATAGTTCAATTTCAATTATTTGCATATTCATGCAATGACAGTTTCTCTCAACCACCCACAAGGCTCAATGCCAAGGTAGTCAGCAGTCTGGCTGATTGTTTCTGTCTTTTTAAAATTGATCCAACAAATTTATTTTGAATCATTCTTACCATCTGCTATATAATTGTGGGTTGGGGAAAGAACAATAGATATCTCATAGTTTTATTATATCAATTTTACTTAGAGGTGTGACTGTGGTCATATTGGCAAAAAGCCATGACAACAAACGTCACAGTTGTCAAAGAGCTAAGGTAATCACAATTAAAATGATAGCATAATGATTACACATTCACCTTTTCTCTCAGTTCTTTATATTTGATAGTATTCTTAAACCGAACTGAAATGATAATAATATAGCATATTTGCATAGTCCTTTTACAGTTCCCCAAACACTATATATATAATATCTAATTTAATCCAATAAAAACTCTTATAAAATAAATTAAACAGCAACAAATAAAACTTCAGAACCAACTATTTTTTTTCCACACTAAGGAATGTAAGTGGTTTCAGTGAAAATCAAAGGAATTGATATTGCAGCAGTCAATAGTCATACAAATCAGTTATTGGTGGATACCTCAGGTCTGCATGGTGTAGCAAGGGAAATGTGGTCAGAAGTCTGAAGATTGTCTGTTTAAAATATTTCACAGCTTCTGTAAAATTGACAACCATTCAGGAGAGGTTCTCTGATCAGAGCCTGTTATTGAGTTAATAAAAATGAAGACTTTAGATGGAGTAATTAAGGTAAAGAGTAACTCACAATTAGTGTAAAGCATTGAAGATTTGCTTGGATATAGATATACAGGAGGGAAACAACCAGTGAAGTCTTTCCTATAAAAGCAGCAGTCACTACCTTTCATGAGAAAAAGTGACTGGCTTTTCAGTTCAGAAGTGACAAAGTAGAATATGGGATGGCTGGCTGCTGAGTCAAGTCTCTTATTAGATCTAGTCACAAATTCACCATCAGTCTGCTTTTAATGATGATTCTAACCAATTTTGTGAGAAGGTGTCACTCTGGTTTCCTATTTCCTCTCTTCCAATCTCCAGGCTTAAGGTGATGTGTTGGGCAAGCCCACATGTGTAGTCTTAGGCTTAGAGAAAAGTTCCCTCATCATTGGCTCAATGACCATGATAAAAAAATGTATGCATTTACCAGGCAATTAATATTTTTCATGTATTTATTAACTCTTAGTTGGGAATTTTCTAATTTCAATGTTGGAAATTTCCTTCTTAGCTCTTCTCTAACACATAAGAGAGTGGGCAGGAAATGATTAACCAACAATATCCAGAACTACACTTTTCTATAATATGCTAGACAGTAATTTTAAGGGATTATCATGATAAATATCTGTTATCGGTTTGGCCTCCAAGGAAAATATCCTTTTCTTGAAAAGTTTCTTTAAAATCTGTCAGATAACATAGGCCAGAAATAAATTCAGACAACATACCAGAAGACTGTGGATATTCTCTAGAAGATAGCATAGACTGGGCACAGACAAGTGTGGTGCTCCAATCTGCACATTAAAAATATGGAGAGGGTATTCAAGAACCACACTTTGAGTTATGACTAAGAAAACTAAGACTTATCGTCTTAAGACAGTAATGTACATTGCTGTGTAGGACCACATGGATTTGGGAAAAGAGCAATATAGAACAAATGGAAAAGATTCCAGATATAGTAGCATGAGCCTGTCCTAGCCATAATGGCTAAGGATTACTACTTGTTCCTAAGTGAGAAGAAAATACTGGGTGATATCAGAGCTCATAGAGCATCTCTTATTGTTTGCAAAGTAGAAAAGCAACCTATTCTTTGTGCATAAGTATATATCATAAACAGCATCTAATTATAATTTCAGAATATAGGTTTAGTTATTCTCCACAAATCTTTTTGACACCTTATAAAAATCTGGTTAAACACTTCCTTCCACAAGGAAGATATAAGAGATGTATTTGAGATATAAGAGATGTATTTAATATATACTTGGATGTGAAGGTTTCTCAGTGATTTTGAAAATCAAAATTCTGGCTCCCAGGTTTAACAAAAACAGTGAAAGTTTGTACTTTTGGGAATCTGCTTTAATAAAGTGTATTTCTCTCTAGATGAGCTATAGTTTTCAGTTGATAATCTTAAATCTTATACAACTTGAAATTATTATCTTTGCCATATAAACTGTATTTTTACCTGTCTCTGCCTTCTCCCCACCCAGCCACTGCATTATTTCAGTCATTAAGGTCTATTTAATCAGCCATTAAGTTCTTTTTAGTTTCAATTTAAAGCATCCTTTTTTGATTCTATCTTCTCTATGTGACATCTCTTCCTGGATAAATGGGACATTCAGACTTAGTTTAGCCTGGTTTTCAGAGATTGTAGATAGCCATTTGATATGGAGGTAAAGATGGGCTGACCTGCAGATGCAGGGTTAGTGCAAACTGGGCATAAACTTCCCAGACAAGAGTGGTGAGGGCTATAAGTAAAAGTATCACATTTCAAGTTCACAAAAGATTTTTGTGTGATGGGGTCTGACAAGGGTACTCCATTATATACAGACTCTGACTCCAACTTTGTTCTCTATTGTTGCTAATCCTTTGCTATGGAAATTCCTTTCATGAATTTGAAGTTTGATGAAGAGTATTATTCTAATTTTAAAATGAATATTCATCTCCTATATTTGAAATTAAGAATTATATATAAAGGCATAAAAACAAAATACAAAAAGATAGTGAAATAAGAAATGTATGGTTGTGAACCAAGTCTGGAGAAGACCTAAAAATTTTTGTTGTGAATAACATTTCTATAACATTCTTGAATTATAGAAATGAAAAGGTAAAGGAAACTGCATGCTAATACCAGGAATATCTCCCCAAACCACACAGTTACATGGAAATTAAACAACTTGCTCCAGATTGACTTTTGGGTAAACAATGAAATTAAGGCAGAAATAAAAAAAATTCTTTAAAATTAATTAACGAGAATAGAGACACAACATACCAAAATATCAGATGCAACAAAAGCAATGTTAAGAGGAAAGAGGCTAAATGCCTATCTCAAAAAATTAGAAAGATGTCAAATTAAAGGTTTACCACCACACCTAAAACTAGGAAAACAAAAACAAACTAACCCACAGACCTAGCACCAGAAAAGAAACAACTAAAACTGAGTAGAACTGAACAAAATTGAGATCCAAAATGCCATACAAAGAGTCAACAAAACAGAAGGTTGTTTTTTAAAAGAATAAACAAGATCAATAGACTGCTCTCTAGATTAAAAACAACAAAAAGAAGATCCAAATAAGCACAATCAGAAATGCAAAAGTGACATTACAACTGATTTCACAGAAATATAAAAGACCCTATGAGACTGTTATGAACGCTACTCTGTACATAAGCTAGAAAATCTAGAGGAAATGGATACATTCATGCAAACACACAATTTCCCAAGACTGAAACAAGAAGGAATGGAAATGCTGAATAGACCAATATTGAATTCCAATATTGAATCAATAATAAAAAACTTACAAATCCCCAAAAGTTCTGGATCATGTGGATTTACAGACAAATTCTCTCAGCTATAAAAAGAAGAGCTGCTACCTGTGCTACTATAACTATTCCAAAAAATCAAAGAGGAGTGATTCCTCCCTAATACAGTCTACAGAGCTAGCATCACCCTGATACCAAAACCTGACAAAGACACAACAAAAGAAAAACAGTATACCAATAACTCTGACTATAGATGCAAAAATCCTCAACAAAATACTAGCACTGAATCCAGCAGCACATCCCAAAGTTAATTTAACATTTTCTCATAGGCTTCACTACTGGGATGCACGGTTGGTTCAACATATGCAAATTGATAAATGTGATAAGCCACATAAACATAATTAAAAACAAAAACCATATGATTATCTCAATAGATGTGAAAAAAGCTTTTGATAAAATCCAACATTACTTCATGATAAAAACCCTCAAGAAAGTAGGCACTGAAGGAACATACCTCAAAATATTAAGAGCTATGTATGAAAAACCCACACTCAACATGATAATGAAAAGGCAAAAGCTGGACGCATTCTCTTTGCGAGCTGGAACAACACAAAGATGCTCACTCTCACCACTCCTATTCAACATAGAACTAAAGTCCTGGCCAGGGCATCAGGTAAGAAAAAGGAATAAAGGTTTTTCTTTTTATCCAAAGATAAAAAGAAGTCAAGCTATCTCTCTTTGTTGATAATATGATTGTACACTTAGAAAACCTTAGAGACTCTACCAAAAGGCTCCTGTAACTGATAAACAACTTCATTAAAGTTTCAGGATACAAAATCAATGTACAAAAATCAGTAACCTTTCTATAGAGCAAGAATATTCAACCTGAGAGACAAATCAAGGACACAATCTCATTTACAATAGTCACAAAATAAATAAAATACTTAGGAATACATATAACCAAAGATGTGAAAGATCTCTACAAGGGGAACTACAAAATACTGCTGAAAGAAATCAGATATGATACAATCAAATGGAAACACATTCTATGCTTATAGATTGAAAGAATGAATATTGTTAAAATGGCCATACTGCTTAAAGCAATCTACAGAGTCACACTATTTCTATCAAACTACTAACATAATTTTCCACAGAATTAGAAAACTATTCTAAAATTCACATAGAATCAAAACAAAACCCAAATAGCCATTGCAATTCTAAACAACAAAACAAAGCCAAAGACATATATTACCTGACTTCAAATTGTACTACAAGGCTACAACCCAAACAACGTGGTGCTAGTACAAAAATAGAGACCTAGGCCAATGAAACAGAGTAGAGAATCGAGAAATAAAGCCATACACCTACAACCATCTGATCTTCCACAAAGGGAACAAAAATAAGCAATGGGAAAGGATTTTCTATTCAATAAATGCTACTGGAATAGATGGTGAATTAAAGATTTAAATGCAAGACATTGAACTATAAGAATCCTGGAGGAAAACCTAGGAAACACCATTTTGGATATTGGCCTTGGTAAATCATTTATGGCTTGGCCTTGGTGAAAAATTTATGACTGAGTCTTCAAAAGTGATTCCAACAAAACCAAAAATTGACAAGTGGGACCTAATAACCTAAGGAGTTTCTGCACAGCAAAAGAAACTATCAACAAACTAAACAAATGACCTATAGAACTGGAAAGACTATGTGCAAACTATGCATCTGACAAAAGTCTCGTATCCAGAATCAATAAGGAACTTAAGCAATTCAAACAAAAAACAACTCCATTAAAAAGTGGGCAAGAGACACAAACAGACACTTCAAAAGAAGACAGAAAAGTGGCTAACAAACATGTAAAAATGCTTAACGTCACTAATCGTCAGAGAAATGTAAATCAAAACCAAAGTGAAATACTGTCTCACACCGGTCAGAGTGGCTATTATGAAAAAGTCAAAAAACAACAGGTGCTAGTGTGTCTGTGGAGAAAAGGGAATTCTTATACAGTGTTGGTGGGAGTGTAAATTAGTTTAGCCACTGTGGAAAGCTATTTGGACATTTTTCAAAGAACTTAAAACAGAACTGACAATTGACTCAGCAATCCCATTACTGGGTATATACCCAAAGGAAAATAAAGCATTCTACCAAAAAGACACATGTACATTCATCACAGCACTGTTCACAATAGCAAATACATGCAGTCAACCTAGATGTCCATCAGTGGTGGACTGGATAAAGAAAATGTGGTATATATACACCATGGACTACTATGTAGTCATAAAAAGAATGAAGTCATTTCTTTTGCAACAACATAGATGCAGCTAGTAGCCATTATTCTAAGTGAATTAACACAGGAACAGAAAATCAAATACTGCATGTTCTCACTTATAAATGGAAACTAAACTTGGATACTCATAGATATAAAGATGACAAAAATAGATACTGGAGACTATTAGAGCAGGAAGGTAGGAAAGAGGGCAAGAGTTGAAAAACTGTTGAGTACTACATTCAATATCTGTGTAATGAGATGATTCATATCCCAAACCTCCATATCATATAATATACCCATGTAACAAACTTGCACACACACTCTGAATCTATAATAAAAGTTGAAATTATTTAAAAAAGAACATAGGTATATAGGTTCATATATATTAACATATATACTTGTGCATATTCATATTTATATATATGAATATATATATATTCATATATATAAATAAATATATATATATATATTTATTTATATATATATATATATAGAGAGAGAAAGAATTAGGTAGAAATTGGTAAGAAATGGTGAATATAGAGAAGTAGTAAGGATGACACATAAAGTACTTAGTCTAGGCTGATCAGGAAGAGAAGAAAGTCTTGAGAAGAAAGGATGGGGAGTTTGTTTTTGAACATGTTGATTTTGAGATATCCGGGGACCCTCCAGCTTAAGCTGTCTAAGAGAAAATTAGATATACAGGCAATGGTACTTGCAAGATCCTTGAGCAAATGACATAATATGCTAATAGCAGCAATAATAATTATATCATTTACTGTTTTGCCTACTACATTCCAAGCTCTACAGCAAGTACTTTCTATTCTTTCATCTTTCTGTATGTTTTATGCCTGTTTCTGATAGTTTTCTCTGTGCTTTCTCTCACTCTATTTCTGTTGTACTAGTGAGGCGTAAGGGTTTCTGGTCTGGAGCCACAACCTTTTCAGTTTTTCAATGCTGCTCTACCTTTCTCCTCCATTGTTTTTTGGTCATTTTAGTAGAATTTTGGGATGGAAGAGAGATAGATATACATCAGATCGCCTTCTGAGAGTTGAAACCAGAAACTCTGAGTTGAAGCATTATTCTGCTTGCCAGAAAGTTTAATCGTATTCTGAAATGCATTAATTTTTTTGTAGGTAAGATATCATCATTTCATTATACCAAATTATACTGTAGTATAGCCTGAAAAAGATAAAACATTACTTTAATGAAATGTTGATTTATTGGTTGTGGTGAAAAAAATAATTCCAAAGTTTAATGTCAGGCTTTTTTTCTTTTCACTTTTTTCTTCTCTTGCCCTCAAAATATCTAACAATAGAAGATTATTTAAAAATTTTAAAAAATCAATAAATCTGTATTGAAAATTTGGACAATATGAAAAAGCACAAGAAAAAAAATTCAAAAACCACCTATACATAATCCCACTACCTGGAAAGAATTACCATAAATATTTGAATATATTTAATTCTAGTTTCTTTTCTGAACATAAATGTTCATATATGCATTTGTATCCCTGTTCACACATAAAAATAGATTCATAAAATTAAAGTATATATATATTATTAATCTCCCTTTCTCCACTTAGTAACATATCATCAGCATTTCCCTAATTCATTTATCGTTTTTTGTCTTTTTTTTTTAGTTGACCCATAATAATTGTATGCATTTATGAGATACAGAATGCTATTTGATAGATATATAGAATGATCAAAACTGGGTGATTAGTATATTAATCACCTCAGACATATGTCATTTCTTTGTATTGTAAACATTCAAAATCTTCTCTTCTAGCTTTCTGAGAATACACAATAAATTATAGTTATCCATATTCACTCTACACTGCTGCAGAACACAGGAACTCATTCCTCCTATTGTATTTATCTTTAAGAACTTTTTCTTTGGTGGCATATATTTCATTATATTGATGTTTCTTAATTTAGGCTACTATTGTTGGGAAAATAGGTTGTTTTCAGTGTAATTCTGCAGTAAACATGCTTATAGGTAAATCTTCATACACATTTCAATAAATAAAATATACACTAAACTTTCCCTGAAGCAAGTGAGGGAAAGCTGGCTGTGGCATGTAGCAGTTATTGATCTCTGGAAGAATTTCAATTTGTCCATCTGACTAGATGTAAGTCTCATCTGAAACTACCTGCTTATATGACATTGAGAGATAAAGAAGATTGTTCTTTGGTTATGGCTTTATTTGTAGCTGCAATGGGGTTGATAACTAGTCTCCAAAGATGGCATCCTAATGGACTATACCTCTAGATATATACACTCTTGTATAGCTCCTACGCACCTTGAATTTGGACTGTCTCTGTACAACCAATGGAAAGTAGCTGAAGAGATGCTGCATAACTTCCAATGTGGCTACAAGAAGCCATGCAGCTTTTCTTTGAAATCTTGGAACATGCACTCTGAAGAAGGCAGTCAGTATATTTATATATATGTGAATGTGTTATATATATGTGTATGTATACACACACACATATGCATATATATATAGTGTATATCTAACACACACACACACACACACACATATATATAACAGTTCTACTGAGACTGTCATATTGTTAAGAAAGCCCAATATCTGTACAGAACATGAGAAAGATGCTACTGATATTTGTTTGTTTTCTTCTATATTTGAAACCATATATAAACTGGATTTTTGAATGATTTCATTCTGGCTTTTGGTGTAAGAAACACATAAAATACTGTCAATAGCCATGAAGAGATGTCATCAGGAGAGAGGCTTGAACAGCCTCCAGGAGTTTCATCACACCAGCTGAAGTGTCACCATAGCCGTGAAGAAGCCACCTTGAACACTCTGCCCATTTGAGTTTGCAGATGACTCCAGTCCCAGTCAACATTTAATTATAACTGTATGAAAATGTGTCAGACTTCAAGAGAAGACACCCCAAAAAGATCCAATAAGCCTTCCGAATTAGGAGAAATAATACATTTTTGTTTTCATTCACCACAATTTAGGACTGTTTATTATGCATAATTAGATAACTGGAACAACAAGCATATGTTTGATAGTGCAGTTGAAACAGTTTTATGTTTCAAGACTAAGCTTCTTTTCAAGACTAAGCTTCTTCTGTTATATTAATATGTCAGATTGAAACAATATTCACATTTACAGAAAAGATTACTACAAGCAGCACATAGAAGCAAGTGGAAGCCAGGTGTGGTGGCTCACGCCTGTATGGGAGGCCGAGGTGGGTGGATCACCTGAGATCAGGAGTTCGAGAACAGCCTGGCCAACACGGCGAAACCCCATCTCTACTAAAAATACAAAAATTAACTGGACATGATGGCACATGCTTGTAATCCAGCTACTCGGTAGGCTGAGGCAGGAGAATCACCTGAACCCAGGAGGTGGAGGTTGCAATGAGCTGAGATCACACCACTGCACTCATCCTGGGCAGCAAGAGAGAAACTCTATCTCAAAACAAACAAACAAAAAAAGCAAGTAGAAATAGAGTCATTAATTCTTTAAGAAGTCTTTGGAAACCATGCTCAATTTATTTTAAGGGGGAGATGCTGTTCCTATTACTTTGTTTCTTCTATATTTAGAATAAATGACATAAATAACTGGACTTGTGAATTTTTTCCTTTTGGCTTTTGGTGGAAAGGATACATAACAATTCTGTCAGTGAATGGCAGATAGACTGTAGGGATTTTCTTTTGCTCCAGCAAGAAACAAAGAAATGAACAATTTTTTTTGAAAAAATTATTAACCAGAATATTTATCAGGCTCACAGAGTAACTGGCATTTATTTACTAGCATTTGTTAGAAATCAAAATAAAGTGTATGTCTCTATACCACATCATAAAACTAAGCTGAAAAGGGGTAAATTTAGAACCAACAATAATATTCCGTTATTAGGACCTGTGAAAAGAAGAATAACTAAAAACAGAGATTTTAAATGATAGAGTAAAGCTATATACTTCAAGTACTAGGTACTAATATTAGCCGGTAAGTTCTTACTCAAATAAGGTTTGAAACAAGGTGACAGTGGCATCTATTTTTTTTCTAAGTTAAATCATTATTTTCAATAATGTTAAAGTTCTGAGGTAGACATTATCTCTGCTTCTGTAACCTGGGAACATTCTATAAAGAGAAAATATGAAATGTAATTATTGTCTATGAACAGATTAGAGCAGGTAAGATAAAACATCAAATAAGACCTTTAACAAGAGTGAAATTCTTTCAAATCCTAGGTAATGGTCAGATGACCAGGCCTTAAATAATATAATTGACAGAAGAGCAATTTAAAGAAATTCTGAAGGGCAAGAAGCAGGAAAATCAGACATTTAATTGTTTTCTAGGAAAGGTGAGAATAATGGAAAAATCTAGGAAGATGTTAATGAAGGAATAACATTTTGATTTGACAAGAGAACTTACCAGAATTCCTAGAAAGTCTGTAGGGGTATTGAGGTTGAAAAAAGAATAAAGATACTGTTGTCCAAAAAGCATGTCGAAATACGTTTCATAGCATGACTTAAGAAACACAGCATTATTTTTTTTTTCTCTTTCCCACAAGGGGAACATGATGTGTTTTTCTTTAGCTTCTATAATTGCTGTGGTTCTGGTATAGTCATTTATTGACCCTTCTACTCCTGTTTATAGATCTGTTCTCTGAAGCTGTTCCATCCTACAGCTAAAAATAATAGCTCCTTCTTGGAATTATCATAACAGAAATGCAATCTCTAACAACATATCTTTGCTGTCTTCTAAAAAATATTAGGTTTGAAAAGTAGGCTAATGGGTACACAAATCAAAGTTAGGCATAATAAATTACAAAATAGATTTTGCAATTCTAATAATTTTGTTAATGCCTGATGCTGAGCACAAACTCTCAGGGCAATAAAAAAAGGGACGGCTCAATAACCCTGTGAAAAGTGGCACTAAGACTGAGAAAAACCTGCTGACAGAAATCAATTTGGTTCACTTAATGAATATTTCCTGTGGATCTCTATTTTTAGTTACTCCTCTTTTGACAGGTACTAATAACTGAATATTATTATTGGTTCTAAATTTGCCCCTTTTCAGCTTAGTTTTATGATGTGATACAGAGGCATACACTTTATTGTGACTTCTCCATGACTGTACCTTTTAGATTATTGACTTAGTTCATTTCTGCTCACTGATTCTCAGTACAGATATTGCAGCTAGAGAAAGTATAAATTATTGGTTTTGATTTTACAAATCTCTAACTTATGCTGAGCATGAATTTGATGTGCCATGTAAGCTGCCTTGCATAGTGTAGATCAAAACTAATGGATATATGGCCTAAGGATGACTCCTTTCCCCTCCTTTCTTGCACTCCAGACATGTCTAACAAGCACAAACACTTAGCAATTTAAGATGCAGCTTCAGAATTCTCAACACAGCATTTCATGGACCTATTGCTGACCAAAAGATATTCATGCATACATTACAACCTGACTGCCATTCATGGCTCCATGGGAAATGAGAATTGAGAGATTTTATTATAATCTGTCAAAGTCCCTTCAGGTAATTTAGATTTCCCCCTTTCTTTCCTAAATAGAGTTTTGACTTAAGTTTATACAGATTACTTTGCTTTTCTTGTGTTCATATGTAGGTGCTGTTCAGTCAAATTTAAATGTTTAGGTATGAACTTCTAAGTTCAGAGCAGCTTACATTAGGACAAAAAAATACATCAACAAATGTAATTAACACTGTCATTGAGTGGTTTTTAATTTCACATTTTACAAAATAAAAAATACCACTTAAATTTATTATTCTAAAACTTTAAAACAAATTTTATTTATACTTGAGTCGTTAACACCTGTCAGTTTTCAGATGAGCTAATATCTGCAAATATAACTTCAAATATGTGTAACTTCAGACATCAAAGATATTTTAAAATTCTTATCACAACCCTGAAAGTCATAGATCATGAAGAATAATATTAAGAAAATTCAACAAAATGGTTTTGCTTTTAGTCTTTGTTTGCATGTCATTTGCTAAATGAGGCCTCTCTTGACATTCTTTTAAAACTTCCATACTCTCTCATCATACCTGATGTCCTCAGGTGCTCCACTGCCAACCCCAGCATGCACAGTATGTTACATTCCCTATTTATCTTCAAATATTTAACATATTTTACTTATTTACATGTTTATCCACTGATGAATTCCTGGTACCAGAAGCATTATTATAAGAGTTATTAAAAGGCAACTTAGAGTTATCTACTTTGATAAACAATATAGAATTATATTTTAATATAAGATTATTTAAAATTGTATCTTCCTTTAAAATTTTTATTTCGATGTTTTCTTGTTCCCATGTGATATACTTTGGGTATTTGTCCTCATCCAGATCTCTTACTGAAATGTGATCCTCAGTATTGCAGGTGGGGCCTGGTGTGTGGCATTTGAATCAAGGAGGCAGATCTCTCATGAATGTCTTGGGCCATCTTCTTGGTGATAAGTAAGCTCTTGCTCTGAATTCATAGGAGATCTGGTCTTTAAAAGTGTGTGGCACCTCCTTCTCCCGACCACCCCCTACACCCTTGCTTTCTCGTGCTTTTGCCATGTGACATGCCTGTTCATCCTTTGCCTTCTGCCATGATTGAAAGCTCCCTCAGCCTTCATCAGAAGCCAAGCAGATTCCAGTACCATGCTTCCCATAAAGCCTTGAGCCAA
Source organism: Cheracebus regulus (assembly GCA_963574635.1). Lineage (NCBI taxonomy): Eukaryota > Metazoa > Chordata > Mammalia > Primates > Pitheciidae > Cheracebus > Cheracebus regulus. Next base: position 15,397 of record CAUYQU010093952.1, on the reverse strand, counting down.
TTAAACTTTTTTATAAAATACCTAGTCTCAGGTATTTCTTTTTGTGTGTGCATGGTTTTAGGTGTTTAATATTTGATTTATGGCACATATAATTTCATTATTGTGTCCATTACACTCTACAATGATAAATCTCCTTAACCATAAGGATACTCTCTTTTCTCCATATCTTCTTTTTAAAATTATTATTATACTTTAAGTTCTGAGATACATGAGCAGAATGTGCACGTTTGTTACATAGGTATACACGTGCCATGGTGGTTTGCTGCACCCATCAACCTGTCATCTACATTAGGTATTTCTCCTAATGTTATCCCTTCCCTAGCCGCCAACCCCCGACAAGCCCCAGTGTGTGATGCTCCCCTCCCTGTGTCCATGTGTTCTCATTGTTCAACTCCCACTTATGAGTGTGAACATGTGGTGTTTGGTTTTCTGTTCTTGTGTCAGTTTGCTGAGAATGATGGTTTCCGGCTTCATCTATGTCCCTGCAAAGAAAATGAAATCATCCTTTTTTATGACTGCATAGTATTCCATGGTATATCTGTGCCACATTTTCTTTATCCAGTCTATTATTGATGGTCATTTGGGCTGTTTCCAAGTCTTTGCTATTGTGAACGGTGCTGCAATGAACATATGTGTGCATGTGTGTTTATACTAGAATGATTTATAATCCTTTGGGCATATACCCAGTAATGGAATTGCTGGGTCACATAGTATTTCAGGTATTTCTTTATAGCAATTAATGAACAGCCTAACACAATGTGGAAGTACATGGTACTGGAAAATGCAAAAATCAGAAGATAGTTTCAGGAAATGCATAAAGTACGACATTTGTCGGAATATTAGAGCTAAAATTGCTTTAATTGTATGTGATTAGAAGTAACTTAATTCTTTTTAATATAGCTTATTAGCTGAAAAGTTTATCTATTTTAAAAGTATGGAATTCATGGTTGGGAGAAATCTTAGAAGGTATTCAATGCTTTATTTCACAGATCAGAAAACTGAGGTCCAGAGAATAGAATTAACTTGATGAAAGTCACATAGTGTCAGCTATAAAGAAAGAAAAATCCCAGTTTCTGATTTGCAGTCTGGACTCTCTAGTCTATCTTCCTATAATACCCTGCATGACCTGCACATGTACCCTAGAACCTAAAGTAAAAAAACAAAAATAAACATTAAAGAAAAAAATACAGAGAATAAAAAGTAAACAAATAGAAAAAGATGAACCGCAGAAACAGAAAGCATAAAAAGGTGGAAATGGGTATGACTGTATGATATAAGGTAGACTTCAGGAGAAAAGGATATTACTAAAAAAAAAGGGGGGGGGTTCTATGTAATGTGTCTTATTTACGGGATGTATACATACAGGGAATAGCATCAGTGGAACATGCTATCGAGGATACAATTTTGTTGCATAACTTTTCCTACAAACCATTTTTCTAATGGGATTCAATTTTTTTAGCATTATATTTAAAATCAGTACGTTTAGGTCAGCAAACAACAAATTCTTCAGTGAATTTTATTTCTTTTTCTAGGAAGAGCTGACATGCATGAAAGTACTGATTTCATCCTACATTCATGCAAAAGCTTTTTCTTAGGAAAAACGATTTGAGTCACTATTTCAATGTTGTAGACTTTTGAGCTGTTCCTTTTATACAGATGATAAAAAGAAAGCAATAGAATATTCATGGAATTTATGAAGAATTAGGATGGAAGGGCTAAAGACTGGGGGCAGAGACTTTACTACCTTTTGTTATAGTATAATTAACATCACATACAGCATGTGGTAAGTCAGAAGATGCTTCATACTTTCTATCTGGTGATTATAAAAGTGATGAATAAGATTTCTGTTATCTTTTAGAATGCTATTTGATCATGCCTTAAATGCAGTAAGGGAAGAGAAATGCTCCTCTTACCTCATGTTTGGAATTGCTAAAAGGTAGCAAAAATTCAACTGGACCTTCAAGGTAGTTTGAAACATGCCTGCCTCTGCTTTACTTCTCACATATTACATGTAACTGAGTATAAGGAAATGTGAGGCAATTACTCATTTGTTGTGACTGGCTTATTTTTAGCCCTTTAAGGTTGGATAGATCCCTGCCTTTAGACAATCCTCCTGTTTGTTTCTTTCCCTTATTGTCAAGAGTCTGACAATTGCTTGCCTGCGCATTATTAGCCTTGTGCTCTTTCTTCTGGGAGATAATAAAGGTCAAACATCCCTTACCAGTGAAGTATTTTTGAATCAATAAAGCAGGATTCAGATTGCTTAAAAAGTGGATTTAAAAAAAAAGAGGTATAATGTTTTATTTGTCAAAAAATTGTAAATACTAGAAGCTTATTTTTCCCCTCTTACACTATTAGCTCATTGGAAACCCTTTACTTGCCTTTTTGTATTATCTAATAAAATAGGAGAATAAATATTACAGTAAGTGAATCTTGAAGGTACAAAGCATAGGTCAGACAGTTCATTCGTCAATTACAAATAAAGCTCTATAATTTAGCTAATTATATTTTATTTTATAGAAAAGTGAACCTTTCTTCTTTTCTTCCACTCTTCCATCCTTTCTTCCATCCTTCCTTCCTTTGCTTCCTTCCCTTCAATGCTTTCCCTCCTAGACCACAGTTTGAGTTAAAAATCTAGAAAATGCAGAAGTACTGCCACACACCTGCAACCATCCGATCTTTGACAAACCTGACAAAAACAAGCATAGGGAAAGGATTCCCTGTTTAATAAATGGTGTTGGGAAAACTGGCTAGCCATGTGCAGAAAGTTGAAACTGGACCCCTTCCTAACACCTTATATGAAAATTAACTCCAGATGGATTAAAGATTTAAACATAAGACCTAACACCATAAAAAGCCTAGAAGAAAACCTAGGCAATACCATTCAGGACATAGGCATAGGCAAGGACTTCATGATTAAAACACCAAAAGCATTGGCAACAAAAACCAAAATAGGCAAATGGTATCTAATTAAACTAAAGAGTTTCTGCACAGCAAAAGAAACAATTATTAAAGTGAACTGGCAACCAACAGAATGGGAAAAAATTATTGCAAGCTACCCATCTGACAAAGAGCTACTGTCCAGAATCTACAAAGAACTAAAACGGATATACAAGAAAAAAACAACCCCATCAAAAATTGGGCAAAGGATATGAACAGACACTTTTCAAAAGAAGACATTTATGAGGCCAACAAACATACGGAAAAAATGCTCATCATCACTGGTCATTAGGGAAATGCAAATCAAAACCACATTGAGATACCATCTCATGCCAGTTGGAATGGCGATCATTAAAAAATCTGGAGACAACAGATGCTGGAAAGCATGTGGAGAAATGGGAATGCTTTTACACTGTTGGTGTGAGTATAAATTAGTTAAACCATTGTGGAAGACAGCGTGGCAATTCCTCAAGGATCTAGAACTAGAAATACCATTTGACCCTGAAATCCTATTACTGAGTATATACAGGGATTATAAATAATTCTGTTATAAAGACACATGCACATGTAGGTTCACTGCAGCACTGTTCACAATAGCAAGGACTTGGAAACAACCCAAATGTCCATCAATGACAGACTGGATAAAGAAAAGGGGCACATATGCACCACGGAATACTATGAAGCCATAAAAAAGGATGAGTTCATGTCCTTTGCAGGGACATGGATGTAGCTGGAAACCATCATTCTCAGCAAACTGACCAAGGACAGAAAACCAAACGCTGCCTGTTCTTACTCATAAGTCGGAGTTGAACAATGAGAACACATGGACACAGGGAGGGGAGCATCACACAGGGGGGCCTGTTGGGGAGTGGGGACGGGGAGGGATAGGAGGGGGTGGGGGGTTTAGGGAGAGATAACATTAGGAGAAATACCTAATGTAGATGATGGGGGGGATGGAGGCAGCAAACTACCATGGCATGTGTATACATATGTAACAGTCCTCAAAATCTGCACCTGTACCCCAGAACTTAAAGTAAAATTTAAAAAAATCTAGAGTCTGGTCATATATAAGTTCTAAGTTTACTTTCATCTCTACCATTTTAAACTTTAGTTTCTTTCTTTTTTTTTAAATTAATTTATTTATTTTAGAAAAAGAGAGAAAAGGAGAAACAAAGAAACAACAAAAGAAAGAAAAAAAAGAATGAAAGAGAGAAAGAAAGAGGAAGAGAAAGAGCGAGAGAGAATGGGATTCTTGTTTTATTGCCCAGGCTAGAATGCAGTCTAAAAATGGGTATTAAAAACCTCTTTTATGCCTAACAAGGATATCCAGGACTTGAACTCAGATCTGGAACAACTAGACTTAACAAATATTTACAGAATTTTGTCATTTTTAACTGCTCTGATGAAAGGTGTGGAAGGAAAGTTGAAGTAATCATTAGGTAATTGAGATTTGGGAATGCATATGAATCTCAAATGCCCATTTTGTTCCATTTTTATGTAACTGGGGACATTTGAGGCTTTACTATATATCAGATGTTAGATAAATACAAGTGTGCTTTAAAAGTTGCAGTGGTACTCAAAGCCCTTCATGATCTGGCCAGACCTCTCTCTTCAACCTTTTCTCCTGTTATTACCCATACTGAATCCTTCTTTAAATGATCAGGTTCATTCGCTGACCCTCTAATAGACCTTTCACTCTCCTTTCCTTAGCTCTTGTCTAATGAGGCCTGTAAGCTCCCTTGTAATAAATCTGATATTCACAAACTAATCATTTTGGATTTGGAAGCAACTTTGAAGAACTTTTAATTCAGAGAGCTGAAGATACTTGTCTGAGGTCATGCAACAGTTAATGGCAAAGCCAGTCAAGAACCCAGCTCTCCTGGACCTTACAGTCACAGGCTCTGAGCATAGTCCCGCTCTACCTGATTTTTGGGTTGCTAGAAGCAGTCTCCAAAGGATATGCTGAGAAGGCTTCTGGGTCTCCTCTGACATCAACTTAAAAATATGTGCCAGTGTGAATTTTCATATACAGAGTATGGGATTTTTCAACAAAGTCATGTCTGTTTTATTTACTCAGTGTAGTCCCTGACAGCAATATGCAAATATAGAATTTATTTAGTCTGCCTCCCCTGGTGACTTGCCAGTGTCTGAGGGGGTGGAACACATTTTATGTTTCCCATGGGTTTTGTTTGTCATAGCTTGATTTCCCATAGTAAAAAGAGCCCTGGGTAGCCCCATATGGGACAAGGCTGGAGATTATTAAATGCTTCTGTCTTATGTACACTAGGCACTCACATTTACTTATAGAGTTGTTACATGACCTACCACTCAAAAATTGGTTTCATGGGTATTCTGATGAACCACAGTATTTGACACAGGAAAGCTATTCGTTTAGTTGTAGTGTAAGAAATGAGAACCTGTATTTTATTTACAATTTAGGAATCTCTCTTAGTAAAACATACTCCCTTAGGTAAAGAATAGAAGCCTTGATTTTTATTAAGAACTATAAACTCTTTCACTTCTGTTTCTCCTGTGCCAACATGTTCTTAATCAGAGTGGATGTTCTTGGTCTAAAAAGCCAACATCATCCTGGCTTTCTGTATATAATTTGCTTATAGTACTTCTCTGACATAGCTCATTTATGTGCTATCATTTTCCATGGTATCAGTAAAGAAAAATGGATTCTTTTCATGAAAAGAATCAATTTTCTTTCTCTTTACTTAATTGCTTCTGTCATCTATCAAAAAGAACAAAACTTGCAGCCATGTTGTTCTGAAATGATATATTTTTTTCTGATAATAAATGAAGATCCAAGGAATCCATATGAGCTCAACAACTAGGAGAGAAACATAGCTTTGGTAAATTGTGATTTTGATGACTTAGTTATCTTTCTTTGGTAGTTTGAAGTGTATAATCTAAACAGGCATTTTTTTGAAAGGGAAATATTTGCCTAGAAATAGTCTCCTTTAAACATTTCATAATTACTCTTATTCTCCATTGCAGAATACCCTTTTGGTACTTTCAGTAAAGGAACGACCTGAACCTTTCATTTACTGAACACCTACTGTGTGACAGCTACTTTTACACACTCTCCCTTCAATAAGTTTATGAAGGGCTATTTTGATAGTAAATTAGAAGAAGAAATAGAAAGTAAATTAGAAGAAGAAATAGAAAGAAAATCCAAATAATTTGCCTGAGATCACAGAGTTAGTTTAGTGGAACTAGCATTTAAGCCCAGATTTATTGATTTCTGTGGCCATGAATGCTAGCTATCTACTCAGTATTCATCCTTTTTTCTTCCTTATAAACAGAAACCCACATTTTATTTGAAGCAGCAAAATTATGTGTTTATCAGCCTCCTTTTCAAGCTAGGAGTGGCCATGAGATATAAGTAGACATTTTTGTATGGGAAATCCAGGGTTGACACAGCCATTGCTGTATAGAAATTAGGTATGATGACTGGAGTTCCAGTAGCTGTCTTGTGAATGTGAGGGAACCTTGAGAATGGAAACTACCTGCCAATGATAAGGCAGAGTGCAAAAACAGGAATTTGAGACCTCAGTGATAGAGTCAAAATTTATTTTTAAAAACTTATTATTTTGTAAGGACATAAATAATATGTATTTATTATAGAACATTTTGGAAATATAGAACACTAAAGAATAATAGAAAATCACTGTAAATCCAGAAATAGCTATGTCTATCTTCCAAACTTTTTTTCTTATGTCCATATTATTTTACAAATGTTCATTATCAAAATATTGTGAAGAGTCTTCTATCCCTAATTGACTAAGTTTGGAGTTTGGCATATTCTTTTTTTTTTTTTTTTTGAGAGAGAGTCTCAAACTGTTGCCCAGGCTGGAGTGCAGTGGCGTGATCAAGGCTCACTGTAACCTCCACCTCCTGAGTTCAAGTGATTCTCCCACCCCAGCCTCCCTAGTAGCTGGGATTACAGGCCTGCACCACCACACCTGGCTAAATTTTGTATTTTAGTAGAGACAGGGTTTCACCATGTTAGCCAGGCTGGTCTCAAACTCCTGACCTCAAGTGATCCCCCTGCCTTGGCCTCACAAATGTAATCCCAAAGTGCTGGGATTACAGGTGTGAGTCACCACACTCAGCTGCATATCAGTTTTTTTAAAGTGAGGTTACACATCTTATGCTGTATTATATGATAGACATCTTTCCATTTTTTCTTAGGAATTCATGGATTTATATTTTATTATATTGTGCATATGGCATTTATACACAGGAAAACCACTATGATACACAAATTCTAAATATTTTTGTTAGAAATATTAAATAGAAATGCTAAATATTTCTATTAAATGCCTGTAACATGGAGGGTCGGGAGGGAATCAAGTATCCTCAGAGGTAGCAGGGCTCATAGAGCTCTCACTTGTTGAAGAACTAACCCTCTGCCACCATTTCTATCTTTTCATGGTTTCATCCAATGACACTGAGTTCACTACCTCATAAGGGATTCATTTCATCTTTGTTGAACAGCTTTGCTTGGCAGACTTTTCCTTAAACTGAGCCAGAAACCTTATTTTCCTTTACTTTTTACTTGTTCATTCTAACTCTACTGTCCATAGCAAAATAGAATGAAATGCTTGAGCTTCTTTCTGATTTTCTCAAAGTGGGGTGTAAGCATCCCAGGATAATGAATGAAATTATCTACATTGTTTTACTTATATTTTTGTGCATGTGTGCACCTGTGTGCATAATTTGGACTTTATAAAGGCATAAGATGATATGACAGAGATGATTGTTTTTATGTTATTTATATCCCCACAGGATATCTTGATTTGAATGGGTGATAAATTAACTCCCAGCAATTTTCAAATGTCTGCTTTAAATAGTTTCCCTGTAATTAGATAAAAACCCACAAGATGGCAGTCATTATCCATTGTCCCCTCTGTCCCATTCTTTCAGAATTGACCTGATAGTTTAGATTATGATGGGTAATATAGCACCATAGTTTAATATTTCTATTCCAACCGAGCGACAGAAGTATAAATGGTTTCAATCAGCAGTTTTGGCATTATTTTAAATTTATAAATATGTCTCATTATTATAGTAGGATATTATTTTATTTTATTTTATTTTTTGAGACGGAGTTTCGCTCTTGTTTACCCCCAGGCTGGAGTGCAATGGAACGATCTCCACTCTCCACAACCTCATCTTCCCAGGTTCAAGCGATTCTCCTGCCTCAGCCTCCTGAGTAGCTGGGATTATAGGCATGTGCCACCATACCCAGCTAATTTTTGTATTTTTAGTAGAGATGGGGTTTCACCATGTTGGTGAGGCTGGTCTCAAACTCCTGACCTCGTTATCTGCCTGCCTTAGCCTCCCAAAGTGCTGGGATTACAAGCCTGAGCCACCGTGCCTGGCCAAGGATATTATTTTTATATTACAGTATTATTTCTAGTACCTAAGTCACTCGATGGTATCTAATTTGACACACTAGGGTACTTCTGTAGAACAAAATGGCACCCCTGTGGCTTGAATAAAAAAGAATTTGCCTTTCTTTGTACTCGTGTCACTGTCATTGATTTAATAACCTCTGCAGAGAATAGAACTCAATATTATTTCTTGTCTGCTGTTACTAATAGCAGCTTAACCTATTTATCAGTTATGGGGATTTCAAGACTCTAAGCACAGATTTTTAAAAAGATGTAAAAAGAAGTCTGAAATGCCTAAAACAACATTATAAATATAATTTGCATGAGGTTATGAATGCTCAGACAACAGCACTAGAGAAAAGAGGGGGCTAATAGGTTATTTGAGAAATATATATGAAAGAGATTAATATGTAGTGAAAAGCCCTGGACTGGAAGCAAAATTCTTTAAAAAGCGATGGCTAGACAACCATACTACACAAATACCCAACTATGAAATTTTAATACTTTTCTATAGAGTTTAGTATGCTAATGAAATAAAGACATTTAGTAATACAAAGAATAATTATTGGGTTGTAAGGTAAATAGGCATTAATAGAGAAAATATATATGAAGCACCAAGTATATAGTGTCTGGGTTACTGTAGGTGTTACTAAATGGAACAGTTGTGATTATTGTTCCAACGAATAATATTGCTATTTATATATAATAAAATAGTTCAAAAATTAGTTTTATTCATTTTTCAACATAATTATTGGGCATTTACTACAGGCAAAGCACCATGTGTGATAAAATGAATAAGATCCTATTGTTTTGGGTATATACACTATCATTATTAAATATTACTAATAAAACCAAATTTTCAGTTATTTCTATTTGGCTTTTTTTTTCATGTTTATGTTCATGATATGATGTGCTTTTAATAAGTCATTAACATTACCAGGATTGCACATCTCACACACACACATACACACCTCCACGCCCACCCCCACCCTTTCATATAATAATCTCTTCCTTTCATTCCCAATAGAAGGGTTCTCTTACAGTCCTGTGTCCTAGATGTTCTGGTCTGAAGGAGCCTGCCCTGAGCTGGTACCAAAGATGTTGCCTTCCTCAGAAGAAACACTAGAGTCATTTTGTTGGGGGCAAGGGTATGGAGAAAACCCAAGAAAGATGTTACTGTTTGAAAGAGGGAGGATTCAAATAGTGTGGGCTTCACAAATCCCTGGGATGGAGTTTAGGATTAGTAGAATGCTGTAAACTGAGTCAGGATTAAATTCAAAAGGAAAGAAGGGAGAGGAGCTGTTGCTGGGATGGTTTTTAGCCCAGACAGCCAAAGCGGGTAATATTTAAGAAGGGTGACAATAACACGTTCCAGTTTGTCTAAGAAAGTTCACTTTATGCATTGGTCCTTGTTTACTTATTAGTTATATTCCCTTTAGTGCTCATAAATGTCCCAAGTTAGATAATACATTATGTGATCACTCTACCTTTAGGGTACTAAGGCGTAGGAGTCAAGAAAGACTTCCTGGTTCATGAAGAAAACAGAGATGTACTAAAGGGGAAATGATAACAAAAAGGGTTAACTGTAAACAATAAAATAAGCTTTAAAGATTTCACCTTAGTTTGTCTTTATCTTGATAGAAAAAATTAGAATCTGAATGCAAAAGTACTTCAGTTCTTCAACAGCCATTACCTTTTTTCTCTTCCCAGATATTTTTGGAAGGAACTAATATTGGATTTGGGGGGAACTGTTTTTTAAATCTGAGTCATTACCTTGCCACAGTATATGACTTATCCTCTCTGGCCACGCAGGAACCCAAGTTTCTGTATCTAAAATTAAGGGCTAGATTAAATTGTTTCTTAGGTACCTTGCAGTTCTGATATTAAATAATTTTTTTTTTCATGAGAACTGGACTGGAAAACTGTGCCCTTGCAGAATTTTATTCTAGTTTAAAAGGTTACTCAAATGTAAGTGAGATAGCTAAGTCTGCTGTTGGTGAAGTATATTTCCTAGCTGAATGTTGTATGGTTTGACTTTATGTTATATGAAAACTTGCTCCAGTTTACTCTCTGGAAATTTAAAAAGAAGTTATTTTTCAGACAGCTGCAGTACCATCCTTGTTAGAGAATTTCATTAGCTGCATTTAGCCTCATAAGAACTAATCTCAGACAGAATGGGAAGTTCTGAAAGCATCCAGCTGCTCCTGGAGATGTTATCGTTCTTTTTTTGTGGTTGAATTTTTTAAAAGTATACAAGAGTCAAATTTATTTTTAAAATGATTAACAAATATTTGGACACAGAGTACAGGCTTGACATATTTAAGTATAAAATAATTTTAAGGAAAACCTTACTCCTCTATTAATACATTTGTAATTTTTGTTAATTTTTATTAAAAATGAGTCTTAAAAATAATTCTTTTCTGTTTGAAGGGTTTTTAAAAAAATATTTTAAATTCTGGGGTACATGTGCAGAATGTGCAGGTTTGTTACATAGGTATACACATGCCTTGGTGGTTTGCTACAACTATCTCCCCATCATCTACATTAGATATTTCTCCTAATGTGATCCCTCCTCAATCCCCCAACCCCCTGCTATACCCCACCTAGCTCCCCCACCCCGTGATAGGCCCCAGTGTGTGATGAATGGGGAAAAGTAGAAAGCATTACCCTGAGAACTGGAACAAAACAAGGATGCCCACTCTGACCACTTCTATTCAACAGAGTACTGGAAGTCCTAGCCAGTGCAATCAGACAAGAGAAAGAAATAAAGGGCATCCAAATAAGCAGAAAGTCAAACTGTCAGTGTTTGCTAATGACATGATCATATACATAGAAAACCCTAAAGACTCATCCAAAAAGTTCCTAGAACTAATAAAGGAATTCAGCAAAGTTTCAGAATACAAAATTAATATACATAAATCAGTAGCTATGTTATACACCCACCACCACCACCACCAAAAGACTTGAGAATATACCTAACCAAGGAAGTGAAAAACTTCTACAAGAAAAACTACTAAACACTGCTGAAAGAGCTCATAGGCAACACAAATGGAAACACAGCCCATGCTCATGGATGGGTAGAATCAATACTGTGAAAATCACCATACTGTCAAAAGCAATCTACAAATTCAATGGAATTTCTATCAAAATACCATTATCATTCTTCATAGAACTAGAGAAAACAAACCTATAATTCATATAGAGCCAAAAAAGAGCCCACATAGCTGGAGCAAGACTAAGCAAGAACAAATCTGGAGGTATTATATTGCCCAACTTTAAACTATACTATAAGACCATAGTCACCAAAACAGCATGGTACTGGTATAAAAACAGGCACACAGACCAATGGAACAGAATAGAAAACCCAGAAATAAAGCCAAAAAGCCAACTAATCATCAACAAAACAAACAAAAACATAAAGTGGGGAAAGGACACCGTGTTCAAATAGTGCTGGGATAATTGACAAGCCATATGTAGAAGAATGTAACTAGATCCTCTTATCTCACCTTATACAAAAATCAACTCAAGATGGATCAAAGACTTAAATCTAAAACCTGAAACCATTAAAATTCTAGAAGAAAACATTGGAAAAATGCTTCTAGACATTGGCTTAGGCAAAGACTTCATGACCAAGAACCCAAAAGCAAATACAACAAAAGCAAAGATAAATACATGGGACTTAACTAAACTGAAAAGTTTCTGCATAGCAAAAGAAACAATCAGCAGAGTAAACACACAACTCACAGAGTGGGAGAAAATCTTCACAATCTATACATCTGACAAAGGACTAATATTCAGAATCTACAAGGAACTCAAACAATCAGCAAGAAAAAAAAAAATCCCGTCAAAAAATAGACTAAGGACGTGAACAGACAATTCTCAAAGGAAGATATGCAAGTGGCCAACAAACATATGAAAAAAATGCTCAACATCACTAATTATCAGGGAAATGCAAATCAAAACTACAATGTGATACCACTTATTCCTGCAAGAATGGCCTAATCAAAAAATAAAAAAATAATAGATGTTGGCATGGATGTGGTGAAGAGGGAACACTTTTACACTGCTGGTGGGAATGTAAACCAGTACAACCACTATGGAAAACAGTGTGGAGATCCCTTAAAGAACTACCATTTGATCCAGCAATCTCACTACTGGGTATCTACTCAAAAGAAAAGAAGTCATTATATGAAAAAGATACTTGCACATGCATGCTTATAGAAGCACAGTTGAAAACTGCAAAAACATGAAACCAGCCCAAATGCCCATCAATCAACAAGTGGATAAAGAAATTGTAGTGTAGATCTACTGTGGAATACTACTCAGCCTTTTTAAAAGGAAAAAAATAATGGCATTTGCAGCAAGCTGGTTGGAATTGGAGAGGATTCTTCTAAGTGAAGTAACTCAGGAATGGAAAACTAAACTTTGTATGTTCTTACTCACAAGTGGGAGCTAAGCTATGGGATGCAAAGGCATAAGAATGATACAATCAACCTCTAGGGGAAAGGACAGGAGAGTGATGGATAGATAGACAGACAGATGCAGGGAGGAACAAATACATGATCCAGTAACTGACAGAACTCTCTGTTAAAAGTGAATACTACAGGTGGGAGGGATTGCCCTTTAACCATGGCGGAGACAAAAAGAAGCCATGATCCTTTGGCCAGTGAGAATGTGTGCACTATCTCTGCTGCCAGGGGTATAATTTCTAAGATCCAGTCTGAAGCAAGCCTTTATAGAAGATAAGGGCAAAGCCATCATTAATCAATCTGGAGTCATATAACTTCCCTGGTAACATTTGTATAAATAAAGAACAGCTACATGAGTATTAACAGTGTAAAGCAGGCCAGGTGCGGTGGCTCATATCTGTAATCCCAGCACTTTAGGAAGCCAAGGCAGGCAGATTGCTTGTGGTCAGGAGTTTGATAAAAACTTGGCCAACATGGTGAAACCCTGTCTCTACTAAAAATATAAAAATTAGCTGGACATGCTGGCCCACACCTGTAATCCCAGCTACTCCAGAGACTAAGGCAGGAGAATTGTTTGAATCTGGGAGACAAAGGTTGCAGTGAGCAGAGATCCTACCACTGTGCTCCAGCCTGGGATTCTGTCTCAAAAAAAAAAGAAAGAAAAAGAAACAGTGTAAGGCAAGAAGTCCACAAACCTGCACGTCCTGCACATGTATCTCGGAACTTAAAGTAAAATAAGGTAAGATAAAAAAACAAAACAAAACAAAAAAAAACTCTTCAAACAGAAAAGAATTATTTTTAAGACTAATTTTTAAATTAAATTAAGTTTTATTATACTTTAAGTTCTGGGGTACATGTGCAGAATGTGTAGGTTTGTTACATAGGTATACATGTGCCATGGTGGTTTGCTGACCCATCAACCCATCATCTACATTAGGTATTTCTCCTAATACTATCCCTCCCCAGCCCCCCAACACCTGACAGGCCCTAGTGTGTGATGTTCCCCTCCCTGTGTATATGTGTTCTCATTGAGGGATAAAAGACTACACATTGGCTACAGTGTGCACTGCTCGGGTAATGGGTGCACCAAAATCTCAAAAGTTACCACTAAAGAATGTATTCATGTAACCAAACACTACCTGTTCCCCATAAACCTATTGAAATAAAAAATAAATAATATTTTTTTAAGTTGAAGAAAAAATTCATGGTCTGAGAATTTCCTTCTGCCTCTGCCTTTGGCCTAAATGCAATAAATGACAAATGATAGACAAGGAAAATGGAATCTGAGGAAATTGGGTACTAAATCCAGGCACTGAAATTTGGGAGAATCAGGTTCAAGACATAAACCAAACTCTACAGATATGAGACTAGTTTCTAAGAGAAACAAAGGACATAAGTCTTCTCTCCTGGAATTGCTCGATGCATATATTTAGGCAGGGCACATATAAAATGGGCAGATGGACAGACAGATGGGTGATAGGTTTGGTTGTTTAACATAAGAACAAACTGCTTGGAGGCTTTGTTCATTTTTTAAAATTCTTTTTTCTTTGCCTTTGCTGAATTGTGTTAATTTGAAAACTTTGAGCTCTGAAGTTCTTTCTTCTGTTTGTTTGATTCTATTGATTCTATTGCTGAGACTTTCCAGTACCTTTTGCATTTCTCTAAGTATGTCCTTCATTTCCAGAAGTTGTGATTGCTTTTTATTTATGCTATTTCACCAGAGATTTTCCCCCTCCTATCTTGTATCATTTGTTTGATTTCATTAAGTTGGACTTACCTTTCTATGGTGTCTCCTTGATCAACTTAATAATTGATCTTCTGAATTCTGGTGTTTCAGGGATTTCTTGGTTTGGATTCATTGCTGGTGAGCTAGTGTGATCTTTTGAGAGGTGTTAAAGAACTTTGCTTTGTTATGTTACCAGAATTCTTATTCTGGTTCCTTTTCATTTGGGTAGACTGTGTTAGAGGGAAGATCTGAGGCTCAAGGGCTGCTGTTCAGATTCTTTTGTCCCATGGGGTGCTCCCTTGATGTAGTATTCTTCCCCTTCCCCTAGGGATGTGGCTTCCTGAGAGCGAAACTGTAGTGATTATTTGTCTTCTGGATCTAGCCTCTCAGCAGAGCTACTGGGCTTCAGGCTGGTACTGGGGAGTGTCTGCATAGAGTTCTGTGATATGAACCATCTTCAGGTCTCTCAGCTATAGATAGCAGCACTTGCTTTGGTAGAGGTGGCAGGGGAGTGAAATGGACTCTGTCAGGGTTTTTAGTTGTAGTTTTTTTTTGAATAAAAAGAATGAAAGAGAGAAAGGAAGAGGAAGAGATTTTAGAAAAAGAGAGAAAAAGAGAAAGAAACTGCAAAAGAAAGAAAAAAATAGAAAGAGGAAGAGATTTTAGAAAAAGAGAGAAAAGGAGAAAGAAAGAAACAGCAAAAGAAAGAAAAAAATGAAAGAAAGAAAGAGGGAGAGAGAATGGGATTCTTGTTTTATTGCCCAGGCTAGAATACAGTCTAAAAATGCGTATTAAAAACCTCTTTTATGCCAATAATTGTGTTTAACAATGGAGACAGGAAGGAATAGGGGATGAAA